>CANXYI010857051.1:0-16754 GCA_948208565.1 Hura crepitans | reverse complement strand
ATCCATACTAATTTTACAGAATCTGCATTAAAATATATCCCTGTTTTAATATCTGCGCAAATTAAACCAATTTAATGCAATTTATCTTAGTCAATGAAGGATATAAAACACTGCAATACCATATATAAAAACTATATGCTATGAGAAGTAAAAGCATTAATTTTTTTTTTTTTAATTTATAGATTTGTCTGCCTACATAAACTTCTGTTCTCCTCAGCCTTGAATATCATATACAAAATCATGAAACCCAAATGTATATCTGCTGGCGTCTCAAATTGACATATTGAGATCAATTCGCGGCTTCTTCTCCACAGGCATGGGAACAACTGAATTGCACCTTGGGCATTTCGGATTATTTTTCATTATCAACACATAAGATAAGCAACCTGCGCATCCTGCTGCAATTGGCGAATGCACAAGTTTCTCTTCCTCATCTTCTTCTTGCATCTCCTTAATGGAAGATGAAGACGATGAATATGAAGGCGATGATGGTGATTTCCCAAGATAAGACGATCGTTTCCTATTCCGATCTTTCTCTGCTCTTTCCAGAGCATATTTAACTTTATCTAAGGTGCAAACGCTTTGGTAATTGCTCGATGATGTTACTAACTTCAATTCTAAATCGCCTTCGTCGAAAAGATTTAGTGTGATTTTCGATGGCAATGGCGACGGCGGAAAATTTAAATCCCGAAGCTTCGTCACTGTTTGATTGCTTTGTTGCCTTTGATCTGAGGATGAGGATCGTGAATTGGAAGAATTGCATCTCTGTAAATATACTTTCCCTGACTGCGACCATTAGAAACAGATAAATTATTCAAGAACCAAAAAAGATCATATATTAAATCAATAATTTTAAATTTGTATCATAGAAATAATTTCCTGAGTCCATGCAATGCCGGATTTCTCAAGTTATCATAAACTAAGGAAATGAATGGAAATGAGCATTAAAGGACCCCATTATTTTTTTTATTTTTATTTTGTGACATTAAATAACACTATTGAATACAATATACTCCATTAATGGAAATCTTCATGACATTAATTACTAATTAGATGTATATATATATATATATTTAAAAGAATTCCCGGAAGTAAACGAGCTGTTTGGTTAAAGGAAAAAGAGAGGGGGTTAAACATGAATTTAGAGAAAAAAAAAAATCATGAGCGCTTATACGATTTGCCTCTCCAGTTTTTCTCTTCCACTTTCTCAGCAAACCAAACAGGGGATTGAGCAGAACAGAGATCTAATTCCCCTTCCCCTCAACCCGCCACAACAAAAAAAAAAAGATAGAAATCTGTACAATAAATAAAAGAATTTCATGAAAATGGATTTTTAAATACCAAAATAACAGTCGAGAACTCATCGTTCTATCATTTTCTCAGGAAACAAACTCATATACAGATGAGGAAAAGGAGATTACCTTCAAGTCCAAACGCTTTTCCCAACCAGTAGGCACTTGCAAATCGAGGTCCAGTTCTGGAGTCTCATCTCTTATAGAAGCATCACCAGAGCCAAGCAAGTCTCTAGTAATGAAAGCCGTTGATTTACCACCGGTGAGTTCTTGACCAGCCGTCCGATCATCCTTGAATCCACTTAAGACCCTAAACATAGAACTGACATCAGCTGCCATGACACTGTGCTTTCCTCTTATTGTTGTTGACAGGAAGAGGATGAGGAAGGGTTCTTGCTAATAAATATGGACGCGTGTGGATATATACATATATAAGTAGACAAGAAGTGAGGCAGATGGTGCGTTATAAAATTCTACGGATTTATTATTAAATATTATATTATATTATTAGTGTTTAATGAGAAGTTTGAATTTTTTATTTGGTAAATGATTTAATTAATTAAGTCATTTATTATGGAGTTAATTAGGGATGAGCAAAAATCGAATTGAATCGATCGATTTTTTTAATTTAGTTCAGTTATTTGATTATTTCAATTCGGTTCGATTTTTATTTTAAAAAAATTTCGGTTATTTCGGTTCGGTTTGGTTTTAAAAGTCAAAAAATTAAAAAAACCGAACCGAATATTAATTAAAAATATATTTTTTTATTTATATAATTAAAATTATTTGAATTTAAGGGTACCTATTGAAAAATCGAACCATAAAATTTCGGTTAACCAAAATTTTATGGGTTTATATATAAATTTATACATAAATTAAAAAATTTTGATTAACCGAATTATTTCAATTCGATTAGTAGCTAAATTGGTTCGATTTTTAATTAAAATTTTTTTAAAAAATCAATTTTTCAATTAAATTAATTCGATTCGATTATTAAACCGAATCGATCGATGCACAGCTTAGAGTTAATTAAATTACTTATGGTACGGAAATGAAGTAGAGGACGAAAATTCAAGAAAGGAATGCATTAAAGTTAATGGTCCCATTTAATTCGACGTTTCTGGCTCTTCAATTTTGTTTAAGTCGTTTACCATTAAAATAAAAAATATATATATTAAAAGATAAAACTTTAAATTACTATAATATTAAATATTAATCTTTTTTTTTTGTAATTTTTCATAACAAAAAATGTTACAAAATTATTTTCATGATAGGAGTATTTTGTAACTATTAAGTTTTAAAAAGATAATATTTTTTGTGATAAATTAAAAAGATAATATTGTCAAGGAATAAAATACAATTAGGAATTAGCTATACCAGGTAACAATCCATGGGAGAGAAAAAAAAAACAGGTGACTATCCATGAGAATAGGCTCCAGAATTTGAACTTCATGACTCAGACATCAATAAGGGTCAAATAGTCATTTTAAATTTATCAGACTAATTAATTAGATTATTTATGATTCATTTGAATTAATTTTATTTTTAATAAATTAAATTAAATTAACTCTTAAAAAATCAAAACTAAGTTAAATAAAATTTAATTAAAACGATGTGTTTTACTTCTTTTTTTTTAAATACATAAACATGTTTATGGTATGAAAATTAATTTCTTTTTTAACGAGTAGATTGATTATTAATTAAATTATGGTCAACCAAATGTTAATCTTTTAAAAAATAAAATTAACCCAAATAAATTATAAAAATTTAATTTACTATTTAAGATAAATTTGAAAGGTTTATTAATTAACCATTACCAATCCCTTTTGATTAAATTCAAGCGATAACATTTAATTTGTATTTATTTTTAAATAAGAAACAAATATCCATTTAAAAAAGAGCAATATTATTGTAATTATAAAATATGGAGCTTTCTTTATGTCCAGTCCTTATTCACAGCAGAAATAGTAATAAATCACTCGAAATATGTACAATTCATCAATTCTATGGACAAAAATAAATTATGGTAGTTAGTCTAGAAAAAACATTTATTTATTTTTAACTCAAAGGAAGGCGTAGACATTCAAATATCCCACAAAGGTTTTAAATGCAACATTTATGGCGAAACCTTTTAAGAAGATGACGAGTCGATGACCAAGCCATAAGCTCATTAAACTTGGAAAAAAAAAAAATCTCAACATTTTGTCTAATCTATCTTCTAAAATTTTATTTACTCCATATTTTTTACGGAGATAAGAATTACTTAAATCAAGTGTATAAAGCATTGTCACATTAATAAAATTAGTTATTATTTTATTAATTAATTAATTATTAATATTTTTTATATATTAATTTTTAATTAATTTAATACACTATAATTACTTTTACACCTGATTTAAGTAAAAATTTTCCTTCTTACTGATACCGACAACTGTGTCATAGTGAGGAGGTTGCAAGTTATTTTGATTAAGAGGCAAGTCATTAAAACTGCTCATTACTTTTGGATAGAATCCCTTTCTCTTATGCTACTCCCAACATTTGGAGTTAGTTTTGGGCTTAATCATTTATATTAATATAGTACTACCCATAAACATTGTTTATATTAATAGAGTAATTATGTTTTGAAAAAAGACAATTCAAGTATAATAATATATACATTATAACTCCAAATTGAATGAATCATTTTTTAGACAAATCGAATTCAATAAGATTGAAATTGAACAGTGCAAATAAATTGTTTTATGTTGGTGCTGATATTAAAATACTTATAAAACAGAAAACAACTTTACACATATTCAAATATGATTATTGTTATGGTTTGGTAATATTAGTTTTTATCTCAATTTTGTAAAAAAAAAAAAAGGAAAATTGTATTTTCAAATATACTCAATTGGCTAAACAAGTGATATATGGTCTTTCGAATCAAATTGGCAGGTAAATATCGATTTTGATAATAATGCAATTTAGATTAAAATGTTAATTTTTAAGTAAACATGGACTTTTTAGAAAATATTTCTTCGGAAACGTGGTTTCAACTTTCGACCAAAATAAATGGCTGTGTATTAGCTGCCAAGAGCCTAAGTGGAATATCCACCATTCATTTTATGGTCCCGACTCTTTTCTATTTCGCCAACTGGGCCTGGCTTTCTTCCGCAACCCGCGCACTCATGTCGTGTTGTGCAAAAAAAAAAATCTCTCTATTCAACAATTATTTTTTCATTTTTCCTCTTTGTTTTTTCTTAAAGAAAAAAAAAATCCTCCCAATGAAAAGTTCTAAAATCACAATATTTCAACAATTAACTCACTTTCTTCTTTTTTTTCATAAAAAAAAAACTCACTTTTTATGCTGGTCACTGATAAAACTATTGAAGTATTAAGTTTGCCCTGGCTATGGAATTTTAAATATATTATAATATTTATTATTAAATTTATATATTTTTTAAAAGAGTTATAATTTATTATATTAAAAATATTAATTTAATTCTAAAATAGTAATTACTGTTACCTATGATATTTTTATCTTGATATTTAACTTAATTAGAATAAAATAATAAATTTAATAACAAGTAATAAGAAATTAAATAACTTATTTCAAATTGTATTTTTGATATTGTTTAATTAGGAGTGTGAGCTTTATGGCCTGAAAAAAGAAAATTAAAAGAAATATTTTTCCAATGCGATTTCGTAATGATTGTCAGTTTCAAAATAGAAAAAAAAAATTTTCTCCAGCACAAATTCGGAATAATTATTTATTGGGTCCTCTGTTCTCCAGTATACACAATATGTATATATTAGATTACACTGCTACTTTGCCCAGCAGAACTTTCGGAAATCCGCCAGAGAATCCCAGCTGCGCTGCCCATTGATCATCAGGGTAAGCTTTATATCTCCTTTATATACATACATCTCTGTTTGGAAAGAAAGAAAATCCCCACAGCAAATAAGGAAAGATGCAGATCTTCGTCAAGACCCTCACTGGAAAGACCATCACTCTCGAGGTCGAGAGTAGCGACACCGTCGACAATGTCAAAACTAAGATTCAGGTAACTTCTGTTGTATTTTCTCTCCTTTTCGTGGAAGGCTGTAGCTTGATTATATCTTTTTGGCGAAATTTCTGTTTGCATTTATGGGTATATATATTTTTTGGTCGCCAGAAGGCAAAGCTAGGGCTTGAGTATGATCTGAGATGAAACTTTTGGGTTTTGTGTTTGCTTTCTTGCTCTTACTCATTGTTTTAGCTGTATTCTAATTGATACAACGGAACGTTAGCATTTCTGGGACTTGAATTTATCACGAAGGGTGAAAATTCACATCCTTTAAAATGAATTCTGAAACTTTAATTTGAAACTGGGGAGGGCTTAGGATTTCTAAATTATCGTTGAAAGAACAGACCATACGAGTTCATTAACAATTGATTTTAATGAACTTTTAAGTAGCAAGTGTTGGTTGGGGTTATGTTTTGGTCATTTGTGGTGCATTCCTCTGCCTTTGTCTAATAATTGATGGTTTTACTTTTGCCAGGACAAGGAAGGCATCCCTCCTGATCAGCAGAGGTTGATTTTTGCCGGTAAGCAATTGGAAGATGGCCGAACTCTTGCTGATTATAACATCCAGAAAGAATCGACACTTCATCTGGTTTTGAGGCTTAGGGGAGGAACTATGATCAAAGTGAAGACTCTCACCGGTAAAGAGATTGAAATTGACATTGAGCCCACCGATACAATTGATCGTATCAAGGAACGTATTGAAGAGAAAGAAGGCATACCTCCTGTCCAGCAAAGGTAATGGCTTTTATTTATTGCGTGCAGCGTTAGTTTATAAGATGGATTGCCTTGTATTGGAAGTTTCTGTATCAAATCTCAAATTATGCTCAGAGTTGTCCGAACTCGTCCAAACCTAAAATAGCCATTGCTCATGTGGCAGTGCAAGCAAAACTTATGAAAGAACGAGTATTTCAATATGACCCCAGTGTTTTTTTATGTAATTACATTACATTCTTGCTAAATTATCAATTCAGAACTTTGTTGAATTGTTCCATGTACTCAGCATGATACCTTTGCATATGCATATAATTGTGCACAGCATGTGATTCAACGAAAGTAATCCCTGTTTGATTCTTGCCACTGGTTGCAGGCTTATTTATGCTGGGAAGCAGCTAGGAGATGACAAGATAGCTCGTGACTACAACATAGAGGGCGGCTCAGTGCTCCATCTTGTGCTTGCTCTGAGGGGTGGATGCTTTTAAGTTGCAGTTGTATTGTTAGAAAAATAGTCTTTGTTTGCGTTGTGGAGATAAACGTTGCGAATATTACATGTAAGATGTTCAGTTCAACTTAAGAATATAAAGTTAATGTGTTTACTTGCTGGGTTATAGTTACTACATAATCTCCTCCCTCATTTTTCCTCTTGTTTCTCTTATCTTTTTTCTTATAGAAATAAACCTCTGATTTTACGGTGGATGAAGTCGTCAAATTAAGAGGTTTAGTGGGAACTGTGATGAACAACGTGGTCTACATTCAATTTCAGATCCATGTTCTTAATCTATGGATGAAGTCAATAATACAAGTATGTCTAAAAATTAATTTAGTTATAAACGGAAGTATGGACGGTGCTTAGTCTGTTTATGTTCTGATTTGCATGTTAGAAAGCATTGTTTTGGATGGCCGAAAAAGCACTGTCGATTTCTCATTCCCGAGGTCTCAATTTGTTGGGTGGAGAAAAAAGAAATTAAAATTGAGTTAAAATGGATCCCAGCCCTTTTACTTTTTCCATTGTTATTGGTCCTATTGGGCTATGTGTAGCAATAATTTTTCAGAGCTCTTTTTGACGGAACAGAGATATTAGTTAGAAATCCGATTTAATGATATAAGGCCCACGCGGTCTTTAATCTTCTTTCTTGTTTTCCTTATAGCTGAGCATATCCGTTAGGGAAGGCTAAAACTCCAAATTCAGTTAAAAGCTAGGATCGATGAGTAGGGTGAAACAGAAACCATCTGTTATTCGAAAAGAAATAAATAAATAATCTAAAATTAAAAGCGAAGCTGCATGCTTCGCGAGCTTGAATATGACATCAGTGGACATGCAGTTTCTTTATTAGTTTTCAAAAATGAGCAAAATCAAATTGAAAATTGAATCAATAACAATTTTGGTCTATTCGGTTTGATTTTTAATAAAATTTTTGTTTATAAAAGTGAGCAAAATCAAATTGAAAATTGAATTAACAACAGTTTTGGTCTATTCGGTTTGATTTTTAATAAAATTTTTGTTTATTCGATTACAACTCTATTCTTGGACTGTAAAAATTGAACCAACCGAACTTTCAAAATGATATTATATTGAGTATTTAAAATAACGTTGTTTTATACTAAAATGATGTTATTTTGATATTTTTCTATATAAAAATAAAATATATAAAAAGTTCGATTAATTTGATTTTTTAAAAAATTCAATCGATTTAATTTTTACATTTGATTCGATCGATTATTATTTTTTAAAATAAATTTGATTTATTCAAATTGATATATTTTTAAAATAAATTGAACGAATACTCACACCCAACCGGCGATCATTACAACGAAGGTAAAAGACCGTTATATTTATTTGGTCTCTTCCAAGGTAAACTAAGAAAAAATAGGACAGTAAGCGAATAGTATATTAAACATGCAAATTGGATGCTCCTTAGCCATGCAACATGCTGCCAACCATGACATATTTTTTTTATTATTTTGCACATTAAATTTTTTATTATATCCCATATTAAACTTTGATTATATAAGAAATGCAAAATTTTAATATGTGCTTTTTCATTAGTAAGGGCTTCATATGGATAAAAATCAAAATATTTGAGTTTAATAATAAAATATTGAAAAGCATGAGGATGTCCAGCTAGGACATATTAGCTGCGAGAATAAAAATTTACTACTTAAATTACTAACGTGACGTTTTTGCATCACTAAAAATATGTCATTTAAAAGCAAATAAATATATAGTATAATTAAAAAAAATTAAAGAAGATAATCACTTGAAAGTTTTTGATATTTTAATTACATCAAAATTTCACTTTCACAATAATGTGTGATTTAAAAAATAAAATTTGAATGTCGGTGTAATTGATCCATCCATCCAGCCTACTTGGATAGCTTCACTAAATTTGCAATCAGATTAGACATTACTAAGAAAATAGAATTCAGACTTTAAACATGTATACATTAGCTCAATAAGAAAATAAGATCAACATTAAATTTTACCAAATCAAGTGATTCCTATTACAGTTATTTCACATTATAAGAATATGCTAGTCCAAATTTTATTAATTAATTACCCATTTCCTTATTTTCATTTTTTTTTTAAATTTTTTTATCTGAATTTGGTTCATAATAAATCAATTTAATCACTATTTATCATATATAAATAATATAATTATTTTATATATATACATATATTATAATTATCAATTGATGATTCAATATAGACATAATCTTTTGCTTTCTATAGTTTTTGCATACCTAATAATTACGAGAGATTCACCTAATAATTTATCTTGTCTTTGCCGTAATTGAGACAACATGTCATACTCACTCATCTTTCTTTCAAATTTGGTTTGGCAAAGTATTTACCAAAACTAAGTTGACCGTCCAGAAAAGTTTTAAACATCGGGAAAAAAAAAACAATGGAAAAGAAAAGAGGGAAGCATTTTTTTTTTTTCAATACCATTATTTTTATTACAATCGAATTTAGGTATAGCAAGAAGGAAACTGAAAAATTAGAATTGATTTGTCGTGTTTGTTAAAATTCTTGTATAGGATTAAATTAAAAAAAAAAATTAGGGATGGCATTTCAGCAGTAACACTAGTCCGCTATGCTGAAAAGCACATGTTCTACTCTCGATTCCCCCCTTAAAGATAGAAGAAAAGTTTTTAATTTATTTCTATTTTGTACTATTTATTTCGTAAAGACACAAAATTATACCCAATATTGAATCGCATTTGGCTACAGTTGCAAGAGCTCAATTACTCAAGATAAAATGAAAATAATTCAAAATAATATGATTTGTTAAGAATTCAACTTGATACTTACAATAAATTTATTTAGCTCTGTATGCGTAATGAAATCTATCATTTAATTGTTCCAAAATTTACTTCAAACAAAAAATTTAAAAACTGTATAAAACAATCGCTCAATTTGAAATTCATAACATGAAAAAATGGAGACAAATGCAATCAGAGAATGCCACCGTCCAATGAATAATAATAAAACGACATGGGAAACAGCTTAATTTGAAACCAGCTTAGGTTTCTCTCAAAATTCAAATATATTTTAGTCTTCATGGAAATAATTACCCTTGTCAGAATCAGAATGATGCATGTCATTTCGTTTGGAAATACAAAGGTAACAGCTTAATCACCATAATGACTGCTAAAAGGGGAAATGACAAAAAGTCAATTTTATTTTAGTTTTTATAAATATTATAATTTAATTTTTTCATTTACAAACTCAAATTTAAAATATTATTTAAAAAAAAAAGTAATGTTATCATAACAAGATCGGGAATAGGATCAGATGGTCAATTGGTTCACGGTTCGATCGGTAGAACCGGATTGAACTGAATTTTTTTATTTTTTTAATAAAATTATTTATAAAAAATTTTAATAACATAATATGGGCAATGCTATATTAAATAAAATGTATAAAAATAATAAAATAAGTGAATAATTAGTATATATAAAAATAAATTTAACAATAATAATATAATAATTGATTATAAAATTGAGATATTAAAATTTATTTATATGATAAAATTTAGAAAAAAGTTCAATGAAATAATTAATATATTTCTATTAAATTTAATATAATTTTTTAATTAAATAAATTTATTAAAATAATTATACTTAAAATGGTATAATTATTGACCAATTAAAATATACTTAATAGAACAAATTTTATTATTAATATTTTTAAATTACTTTTATGTCATAAAAATAACTTAAAAATTACTAAAAAAATATAGGTTTAAAATAATGTAAAAAATGCAAAAAAAAAAGGATAAAATTGTAAAATTTCCTGTTCAATCCGGGTCCGATTCACGGTTCAACCGAGTTTTCTTTCGGTTCAATCCGGGTCATTCCTTTTTTTTTATCACTTCCGGTTTTTATAAGTAACTGGATTGGATCAGCTGCTGATTCCCTGTTAAACCAATTTGACCGACCGGTCCGGTTTTAAAAACTATAAAAATAAGTACGAAACTATTTAAATCAATAAAATATGGGGTCAGTTTTAGTTAGAGTTTGCATTCTTGTCAAACTTAAACTCTTAGATATACACAGCAAAATCCAAGGACCCGTGTAATAAATGCTTATTTCTTTATCATTTGAAAAGAACGGAAGAACATGTCAAAGTAATAGATAATACATCATGTATATATCATCACTCAATAGTTCAAATTAGGACAAAATTATAATCACATCACATAATATGGGATCTTATGCCCAAATCAGACCACATAAGCTAATCGTCATGCATATGTTATAATAATAATAATAATAATAATAAACAAACTTACTCATTCTATTATCTTCCTGGACTTATCTTTAGACTTAATTAGTTTGGTAGTCATCAAAAGTCTAGTATGGTTAGTGAGAGCTACTAACCAAAAAGAGACCAAAGATGTCAAGATTAGGTGCCAAAATGTTAAAACCTCTTTTATTATGTGTTAGATTCCCTAACAATAGACTAATTTTAGGGCAAATTAATTAATCATTTTTTTTTTTTGTCTTTCTCAAATTGTATGACCTCTTAGACTTTAAGATTGCATGGAGCAACACTTTCATTCTTACATTATATTTTTAATCTAATTTCAAACAATTGTTGTTATTTTAGTGGGCTGGTAACCTATCTTAGACTACAATTGTCACTAAGCTTGCACACCATGAATCTCACAGCATACCACTTGTTAATATATAATTATATATTCAACTGAGATAATTAGAAATTTATTACTAGCCATCCTTTACCTTCAACGTAGAAAGTTGTTGTTTTGCTGCCGGTTGAAGTTGAACTTGAATTATATATTTGTTCATATGAAATTATTATTAATCAATTTTTTAATAGACTGACACTTGAATTTTAACTATGTAAGTAAGCGTTTATAATTGCTTTGGTAAGTAAGAAAGAAAAATATTTAAACTGATACTGGGCGTGAAGTTAATAGAGTTGTACTGGGTTTTGAAAATTACGTTTTAAGTTTGTATTAATTGGATGGAATAGAGAAATTGTCAAAGGATGGTTACTTTAACAAAGGGCCTATAGGAAAAATCCACGGATTTAGGTGAACCGCCATTTTCAACTCTTTAGAATATTATGGCTTTGTTAATTAATGAAGTTCAAATTATGGATATGAATGATTTACCAGTTAACCTCCAATTAGGATTAAGAAAATTGAGTTCAATCTCCACATTTTTTTTCTCAAATACCAAATTATCACTAAATTCAATGTATATTAACAAATATTAGCATTATTTTCTTGGTTTTCCATTATTTTATTGAAATTTTGTCCCACGTGTTGATTTTCTAAATTGATTAGATAGCCGATCTGACCTCAAATTCTTTGCGAAAGAATAATCTTTTTACTCAACAACTTTATAAGGTTGATGTATCGGGCCCTAACCAGTATGTAAAATGTTACCATTCGATATTATTATTATTATTATTATTATTATTATTATTATTATTATATTATTGTTGTTGTTGTGTCAATGCAACTTGCTCAGGTTCTGCCCAATCAGCTGCTTCCACCACATCCACAAGATTCCCCGTTCATTGTCAATAAGGATGAAGTCTCATGTAAATCATTTTGTTGTACGCATGACCTTTTGATAATTGATTTAAACATTTTTTTCAGTCAATAGTTAGAAACGTAATATACATCATTCAATTAAAAAAATTTACCAATTTAGAAGTTACAAACAAAGTAGGTTGTTCCATTTTTCCTCATAATAATATATATAATAATTCCTTCTTAAAAAAAATATTAAGGATATTCTTATTACTAATCACATATATATATATATATATTGAATATAAGATCCATTTTTAAAATTTCAAATTTCAATTGGAAGATAAAATTGGTTTAATTAAAAAAAAATATATCATTAAGGTTTTTTGCTTATTTTTGGAAAAAAAAAATTCGACTCCTTTGTTCTCTTGCAGACTTTCCCTTCAATCCTTAAGTGTTATATTCATCTTTTTGAGCCCCTGAAAATTTCTAATTTTTTGGAACAATTTTGGCAGGTGTCTGAGCTGTAATTGCCAACAGCGTGCATTAATTCTCTAAAAATTCTGAATTTATTTATTTTATTTTAATCTAAGTAACAATTATAACCAGAATACACTTCTTGTTAACCCTTTCTCCATTTCGGATATCAACAAATTTTCTGCCATTTTTAAGGGTTGACTTGCAACATGCTTTCTTCTTCATTTTTGAATTTGGAATTAAGCGTTATTTTTTTGAAAAATCTATATTTTTTTTTGTATGAGCAAGTAATGATATAATGAATGACATCATTATCCATTTTAATTACCTCGCTATGGAAATTAATTGAAATTGATTAATAATAATTTGGACAAAAAAACTCAAAATATTTTTTATTTCCCTGGGCTCCGATGAAGGAGACTCGCTATCAGGTTTTACCACATGTACACTCCTGTTTCATGCTCGCAGACTTAGTCTAATTTTTTTTCTAATATATAACAATATCTTTATAGATAAATATCCATATCCATAGTGATTTTTCTATCAATATATTAATAATATATGAAGGGCATAAGGAATGTTGAATTTTACACCATTAAAATAGATATTCAATTATATTAACATTTAGCTATATAGTAAAAGGGAAAAAAAAAAGAATAAAAGGCATCTAAATTTTCTTAACTATTTTTATTTAAATTATCCTTGATTGGTAAGAAATCCTGTTGTATATTTAAAGTTACCAAAGTTGACACCGTAGCAGTTAATGGGAATGGGAGAGACATACGGTCTAAATTGGCAAGAGTGTACCCTAATCAGTAATCACTCATGCATTTATATGCCCCAAGTCTGTGTGCACACCATTGTTGAACAAATTTCTTTGAATAGTATACCAATTTTTTCGTATCTCCCTTTTTCTGAAATTCAATTTTCAAAAACTCTATATATATATATATGACGTCATCAAGATGGCAGGTGATGTCGTTTATGTCAAGACGGATGGCCAATATTGTGGTCCTATATTGACAACTATGGTACCTAGCATATTGTATCATATTCTCGCTTGACTATATAAATTATATAAATGGAGAGGACAAGGAGCTTACTGAACAAGCAGAGAAAGAAAGAAAGAATTATATTGGAATTGTACTGGTACAGGACAATGAATATTAAATTAATATTTGAATTTATGGGTGTTTAGTAATTTTATTTTCTTGGATTTCCTTCTATTTATTGCTCTATTTAGCATCATTCTTTATGGCATGAACCTTGCACCTTTAGCAATCTCTCTCTCTCTCTCTCTCTCTCTGTCTCGCATTCTTACCAAGCAAGATTGGGCATATAAAACAGACAAGGAGATGATAAAAATTCTCACTGTTTACATGTGTATATAGGTATATATGTGAGCCAATCTTATAATATCAGAAGTGAAAGATATGGGAAAAGGAAGAGCACCGTGCTGTGATAAGAGCCAAGTGAAGAAAGGTCCATGGAGTCCTGCTGAGGATTTGAGACTCATCACTTTTATTCAGAAACATGGCCATGAAAACTGGAGAGCTCTCCCGAAGCAGGCTGGTGTGTCTTTCTCTCTTTTTCTTACTCATACTGATCCTGCTTTCTTGATTTCTTGATTATGGTCAAACTATTTTGTTCTTTTCATTTCCTTTTTTAACATTTTGGCTTCTGAATATTCTTAATCGAATTATTACTTGATCCGCATTTCATTGTGGGTCTTCTTTCTCTTTTTTTTTTTCTTCCCTTTTTTCACCATGGGTTACATTTTTTTTTCTTTTTATATGTTTTCAACATTTTTTTCAATCAAACAGTATAATTTAGTTGTTAAATGTCTTGTCAGGGAAATAGTTTTTTTTTTTGGACAAACGAAATATTCTTTCTTTTTCTTTTTTTAATTGTGTCTTGACCTCAAGCTCTAGCTCTACCATAAAGGCAAGTTTGAAACGTCTTGTGCCTATAAAACGGCTCAAATGTTGCGATTTTAGGCAAGTGATTCACTTACTTGAGTATGCACATAACACCATCATCAGCATGCATAGTCATTTGTTCTTTCCATATAGCAACGTTGCTACTCGCAATTCAAATCTTAATCACAATTATGTTTAAGCATTGTATTATTAATTTTGAATTCTTAAAAAATTAATATCATAATTTTATTATTAGGTTTGACCGAAAATAAGTTAAGGTCACCTCGCCTATATTATGTAGGTCTGCCTTTATTTATAATGTGACATCCATGCAATAAAAATCCATTTATTAAAAATGACTCACGCTAGTAATTAAAATATACTGTTTTGTTAATTTCAATTTCACAAGTACGAAAAACTTATCATCAATATTTTTGAATCACTAATGATTAGTGAAAAAGAAACAGGCCTCTGTAGGGGAAAAAAAAGGTCAAATCAAAATGCCATAAGACCACGGGTACATAGGGTGGCTAAACTTCTCATTTTGTTGACGCTCACGATATACAGTTTTAATATCTTGGAATTCAGATTTTAAGACTGACTTAACCCTTTTTTTTTTGAAAAAAAATTTATTACATCAATTTAATTAGTCTTTGAGAGAGAAATCATTGAATTGTTAAACGATGTGTATAAACTAATATTTATGAATTATCACCGAACTTCTTGTTTCACACAACTGCGTAGAGCAATTCAAAGGAAATTGCTCAAGTTAGCTGAATACGGAAATGGAAATTTACCTGCTCAAGTCTTCTTGAACCCACTAGTTTGTATTAATTTATCATGGATCAGTTTTCATACATTAAGGCATTAAATAATGTTATTTCTTTTATTCTTTGTAGGATTGTTAAGATGTGGGAAAAGTTGTCGATTGAGATGGATTAATTACCTAAGACCTGACGTAAAGCGAGGGAATTTCACCAAAGAGGAAGAGGACGCCATTATTAAACTGCACCAAACTTTGGGAAACAAGTAAAATTATTCTTTCTGAGTCATCTTAGTATAAACGTAATGTTTGAGCTTAAATCAAATTCTGCCCTGTAATTTGGCATGATTTGTGATTGCTTCTTTTTCTACATTTTTTTTTTCAATTTAATGGGTTTGTTTATGATCTTTTAATATTGAAACACTTGTATTTTGATGTTAGACTTAAAAAACACACGTTCATCCAATTCAGTATACAAGTATTTAAATATAGAAATGATAAGTAAATATGTTTAAATATTAATATGTACGTTTGTTTGATCTAGAGATTTATATACACGTACACTGATAAATCGTGCCAATGCCTAATACGTGAATCTTGATATTGCATCAACTCAAATGTTGATAGTTCATTACGAATTTCATATTAAATATAATCTTAATGATTATTATTATTATTTTTTATTTCAGGTGGTCAAGAATTGCATCTCATTTGCCCGGTAGAACAGATAATGAAATCAAGAATGTATGGAATACTCATTTAAAGAAAAGATTAACATTCAAAGGTGAAGGTGCTCCTGGCGGACCTGACGAATCAAAGGAATCTTCAACTACCTCTTCCTCTTCCTCTTCCTCAAACACAACCCCACCAAACAAGAAAAGAAACACAGGAGTCCAGTGCAAAAATGTTAGCTTGATCAACAACAAGGAAGCCAAACAATCATTGCCAAGCTCCCCTGCTTGTTCCAATAATTCCAACATTACAAACATTTATCAATTGGATTCTCTGCTTGACCACTTTTCTCCCCCTAATCATAATATATTAGAGGAAGTTAACAAGCCGGAGATTCAAGATATAGCTGCGGCAGAGGTGGAGATTCCATTGGAGTCCGATCTTGATTTTTGGAATATGTTAGATGGCTTGAACTTCTCTTTACCTATGGAAATTCAATTACATAATAATAATGATAATAACAACATCAACAATAATAATAATATAGATGAGATCAGTAGCTGCCATAGCTCATGCCTAGGAGAAGTTGAAAATCGGAAGTGGCTGCGTTACTTGGAAAATGAACTGGGTCTTGATGAAGCAACCAAAGATGGAAGCCATGAATTTACTTTATCAGATGATGATGCAACTATTAAGCCGATGTCGGCACCGGATAGGAATTTGCAGTTTGAGATTCCGGTGAAGCTTCCGGAAGTTAGTTCCGATATGGGATATTATCATTCGTGGCCATCTTTATGAAGCAGCTTATTTACAAGAAAAAAAAGAAAAGGAAAGTAGAAAAAAAAGAAGAGAATAGCTTT
>CANXYI010857025.1:0-12125 GCA_948208565.1 Hura crepitans | reverse complement strand
ACGAAGTTCGAAAACTCAATGCTGAAAAACGACCCCGTTTAAAGGTACTTTTTATTATTTTAAATCTATATATTTCGTCCAGCCTATAAGCAATTACATATATTTTCATTTTTATTTAATTGAACTCAAACTTTATATTTTTTGAGTTAATTAAACCGTTTATTAATAAAGAAATATTTTCTAAAAACGTTATTGTTTTTGTATTTGTTGTTTTCTTATTATTGGAATAAAAGAAATTAAATTGAAAATGATTTGTTTATTTCATCTAGTGTAAGAATAACATATTGCTGATTTTTTTATGTGGTTTATATTATCTTTTGTTAGAAGGGTGTAACTCACTTAGAATAGAATTTCAAATCAGTTAAATAATAAAAAAAAAAGGTTGAATACCAATGCATGTTGATATTCCTGTACAAATATAGAAGCTAATGTAGGTTTACATATATTAATAAAAGTACGTACATGTATAATATTTTTAATTAAATTTAATATATATATATATATATATATATATTCTTATAATACACTGTTAATTAAATTTAAATATTTTTATAATCATTTGACATTTTTTTTTGTGATATAAAGTTGTCGAAAATAATAATTATTAATTAATTGTAAATATTAATATATCTTATTAATATTTTTTAAATACATTAAACTTAATTTTACATACGATAAAATAAATTTTTTTATAAAATATTATATAAATAACTTGATTATTTTCGGTTGCTATGTATTTAATATTTTTAATTATATGTACACTTATCAAACGTGATTAATTAATGTAATTAGTTTATCAAAAGTAATAATATAATTAATTATAAATTTTAAAAACATTGATTTCTTTTATTGATATATTTTTAACTAACTTAATTGAATTTTACTATGAAAAAAATAGTTCTTTTTATACAATTTTTTATAAACAATTTGAGTTTCTTTTTTTAAAAAAATCAAATTATAAGCAATTTTTTTGAATTTTGATTTTTTTTACATATTTGATAAGAAAATATCTTTATACATAAAACAATTATCAAATAATAACGATAAAATAATTAAGATCGTTACATGAAAATACAAGTACTTAACATTCTCCTAATAAAATATTTTTACATGAAAAAGAATGAGTTAAATACTAAATAAATTGAATTTTTAATATCCTAATATTGGTTCAATTATTTATTTAATGAAAAATTTTATAGATTTTTCATGATTTTTTTAAAATGAAAGCTAAAGTTAATATTATGAAAAATTTATTAATATTATACTAACATGATGATAAAAAAATTAAAAAAATCTTCAAAATAGTAATATTCCTTTGATTAAAAAATTAAATACACTCGTTATATTTTCTAATAATAAAATAATGAATGAACTTATGCAATTCGATAAAAATTAAATTTATAAAATAGTATTTATATAGAGAACTTGCTATTTAAAATAGAAATATAAATACCATATTAAATAAAGTTGATAATCTAAATAGGCATATAATTTATTTAATAAAATATCTTACTAAATATAATATTTAGTAACATATCTTTTTATTTTAAGAAAATTAAATGTGAATGAAAATAGGCATCAATAATTCAAATAAAAATAAAATTTCAATAATAATTAAATATATTAA
The DNA here is from genome assembly GCA_948208565.1 of Hura crepitans. Lineage (NCBI taxonomy): Eukaryota > Viridiplantae > Streptophyta > Magnoliopsida > Malpighiales > Euphorbiaceae > Hura > Hura crepitans. The sequence continues at coordinate 10,498 of CANXYI010857025.1, read as the reverse complement.
TAAAAATATTTTAATTAAAAAAATTTATTCTCAATGTCGTATTTTTATTAGTAGTATAAAAGTGTAGATAATATATGTGTATGTACTGTGGTTTTTAAACTATTTAAAAATCCCTTGCATTCTTTTTTTTTTTTTAATATTCAATTTCAGAAATGATATTCAAATTATCACTTTCCTACAAAAGTTTGTATTGATATGAACTTTGATTAAGAAAATATTAGACATAGATTTTACACCAAATCTTCCGAATCAAATATTTAATTCTCAAAAATGAAAAATTAAATGGATTTTCTTTCTTTGTCCCTTTATGTTTACTAACTTATAATAATCCAATTGTTTTTTCGGAAAAGATCCTAATACATAATTGTAATTTTTTATTTTTTGGACAGGGTCGTTTTGTGAAGCGAAATGAAGAGGAGTAACATGTTGTCAATATAGGAGTTATTATTAATAAGAAGAGTATGAGCTGTAGAGTGTGTTAATTAGTTTTTTTTTTTTTTCACTTTTTCTTTTCTATTTGTTCTTTGTGATTATATTGCACAGACTTTAATAAGTTGCTGAGAATGAGAGATGAAAAATTAGTTCAGAAAAGAAGGGAGCAAAAGAAAAAAAAAGAAAAAAAATTGCACATTATGTTGAAAGGAAGAAATGGTTGCCATGTTTGGAATGAGTATTAAATAATAACAAGACAGTTCAAAAGTTTAGCCATCATTTGATGCCAAATATGACCCATTCACTTGATTTCTTCCACCTTAATTTTTTCATGATCGATCTGACTATAAATTATAATTAATGCTAAAAATAAGGTTCATTTTTTATATTTTAACTTTTAGGATGCATTTGATATAGGGTTAACAAAATAAGGTTAATTATTAATGGTGCATTTTTTCATAGAATAATAGTTAATCCTTAAAAAAATAATTTCTTTGATAATATTTGGTTCAATAGTGAAAACAAGGTTAACTATTAATCCTTATAACAAAATAAATCCCTAGCATCTATTACGAAACTAGCAATTATAACTCATGTGAGAATAAGACATATGTAAAAGGGCAAAATCATGCAACCAACAGCTATAATGGAAGACTTTTTTCCATTTTTTAATCACTGAAATGTCTATCTCTACTCCAATAAGGAATAAGAAGTAAATGAGATCCATATTTGCCATTGCCTCAAGCACCGTCACACTGGAATATTGTATTAGCAAATATTTTACGTTCATGCACCAATAGACCCAATATTACACCACCATGTTCAACATTATTAATACATCCATATCAACATTTTTATGTAACATATATAGTACTAATTAAGAACAAGAAAATAAAGTACCAATTTCTTCTCCCCATAAGTGAAATAAAGTAAAATACTACATGGATGTTCAAAAAGCTACCAATTCATAAAATAGAAGTTAACTACTATTTTTATATCTGTGCATAAGTGACTAGCTGTTTTCTCCTAACAACAACTTCAAAAACTCATTTCTTTCCTCATCATCCTTTAGATCATGAAATATAGCCACATCATCAACATTAATTTGGTTTATAACTTTGATAATTTTCCTTGTGTCAAGGCTAGGAAGCTTTCCAAGAGCTTTATGTAATCCAACCTTATAGTTTTTCTCCTCTGCACCTAAAGTAGCAAATAATTGGGCAATATAATCATTATAACTTTACACCATTTGTTCCATCAAATCTTTGAAACCATGTTGTAATTGCTCTATATCTTTGTTCCTCAGCTTCATTTTTTGACTAGCAAATTTTGAACCTCTAGATTTTGTTTATGTAGAGTTGGTAACATCTATGTCACTCCCTGTAACTTTCTCTCCACCATTATCTTGTTGTGTAACACTATGACTACCTTCACCAATATCAGGATAATTATTATTTGCTGGATGTGTAACTTTCTCTCCACCATTATCTTGTTGTGTAACACTATGAGTACCTTCACTAATATCAGGATCATTGTTATCTGTAGGATGTGTAGATCTAGCTTTAGTAGCTCTATCCTTGGAGAAAATCTCATCAAGTTCATCATAAAAGATAAATGGCTTCTGATATAATCCTTTTACTTTTTTATGTCTTTATAATAAATTAAAAAAATAAATTAACAATATAATATAATATTTTATTTCAAACAAAAATAGATAAATTGACAAGACTTTGCACCATTCAGTATTAAATAGCTTTTTCACCAACCACCATCTTGTTATCATCATCCCACCCAAATCCACTTGCTTGATGTTGGATTTCCTTTATAGCAAAAAATTGTCTTTTCAAGTAGCTTAACCTTAAATTAAAGTTTTTAGTAGACAAACCATAATTGGGAAGCTTATCTCACATGAGATACTCTAAACGAGTTAAATATCCTATCTTGAATCCACTATCTCCCTTCCACTTTCCTTCATGATACATATAAAGCAAGCATTCAATCATAATCTTGTCTTTTATCATTGTCCATATCCTTCTTGATGATTTCTCTTCACCTTATTCTTTCTCAGAAAATAAATCCTTGCTAGGAAAACACGTAAATATATACTTATATCTCTAATTATAAAAATTAAAATAAAGAACATCAAAGCATAGCAATAATTAAAACAATTAAAGATATTCATATATTTTAAACAAAACTACAATATAAAAACAATTATAAACAATAAAAAAACTATCATAAAATAATCAACTAGATTACATAGGTATATTATAAAATATCATCAAATTTTCAATAAATACAAATATTAAGATCCATGACTTCTGCTTGTCCACTCATCCCACATCTTTTGAGCTAAATCATCCTTAAAGTCTGTCCACTCATCTATTCCTTCTACAACATTAATAAATTGATCTGGACTGAGTTCTTCCATCTAATCATCTAATTCTAGTTCCATTGTTTCAAATGTCATCTCTCTTCGAATGTGATTATAGCAAAGATAACATGCAATTATGATAGATCCAGCAGTAAATATCATGAAAGCATAGACTCCTAAGAATTGACTAATGCATTTTAAGCAAATTGAAACATCACTCAATAACATTTCTAGTAATAAAGTGTCTCATGTTAAATAACTCTTCTTGCTTTGTCAGTTGGTGGTTAGTTCTTTATTCATTTAACCAATATCGTTGGCCTCTATAAGGTGTAAGAAATCCTTAACAGTTTGTGTTGCTAGTATCACAAAGATAGTAAAATCCTACCAACATAAAATAAATATTTAATGGAAAAATTTTAGAAACCCTATATAGGTATATTTATTACATAATAAGTAGATAATAACTGACTCACCGTGAGGCACTTGTAGTGCATTTGTTCTCAAAAGGGCATTTCGTAGTACCTTACCTTCAACGACTGATCCCTCTTATCTAGCTAAAACATAAATAAACTGCATATTTGGTGCACACACTCTTAATACATTTGTTACTAACTCTCATTTTCTAGTTTAATATCTTGGCTTATCACAGTGTGAGACACGCATTTTAATGTGTCCCATCTAATGCCCTTAGGCAATTCTAATTACACATGTAATGAAAAAGTGAAATGATTTAGTAAGATTGGCAGTTCCTAATAAATGACATTAAAATAAAAAAATTGATAAATTTATATATAATATACCTTAAACCATTTCCACTTCTCATCGATAGAGTCTTTAGGAATTGGCTTAGGTGTTTTAAATAAAATATCATGTAAGCGTAACACACCTTGCAAGACATAATGAAACTGCTTACTAATGGTTTCTTGCGATCAATGAATAATATTTTTCACAATTCTATTTTCATGTGATGGGCTAAAATAAATAAGAAATTTGCAACCATTTCATCAACCAACATATTTTTTTTTGTATCTTTTAGACCACCATGTGCACAAAGCAATTGACATAATATAAAAAAGGTTTTTCTATCCATCCTAAGTTGATGAAGGCATATTTCATCTCTCTCAGTATAGTATGTGACATTTTTAGGACTTTTGTCTAAAGCATTTGCTAAAGTATATCTAATCCCCTTCTTACATTGCTTCACTAATTCAAGCATTAAAATCATAAAAAATCGCATATTCATCATAATAAGTGTCTTAAATTGAATATGCCAAGTTATCACCAATAGTGCATTTCACTTTCTTGACAAAGGTCTATGAGCCATTATTGCAAATAACAAAGTATTATATTATACATTTATCCTAATTATAATTATATCATTCCATTTTGAATAATGGAAATATAGACCATTACCAAGGAAGAGGCCTAGTACTAGAGTTATGTATATGAACAACAATTCATAAATGAGATGCTGTTGCAAAACAAGACAACCTTTATGCCATCACAAGTTTAAGACTTTAAGCCAACAACACAATGAAAGTTAAGAATAATTTGGATCAAAGTGTTATTTTAGTGGAATGTTATCAAGGGTCTTTTACATTACAAAATTTATTATAATGGGCAACTAGTTTATTGTGGGTGCAATTTTTCTTATTAAGTTGGTGGCTGTTTTAGAACATCATATCAAATAATGCAATTTGCAAAATTAGGTTGAAAACAATCACACAACATTACCATAACTGAAAAGTTTTTCTTAAAAATCTAGTGATGTAAAGTGAAAGAAAAAATTAAACATGTAGAAGAAATATGAATTTAAGTTATATAATTAAATAATAAGTTAAAGAATATTGATAACATATGTACAAATCAATACATATAAAATAGAATTAAATATGAAACCCAATGGCTATAGAAACATAAGTATCAAGTCAATTAATTCTAACCAAAAAAACATATAACACAAATCCTATGAGGAAAAAGAAAAAAGAAAAAAGAAAAAGGAAAAAAGAAAACATACTTTGTTATTGTTGCCTTTGGTGAGAAAGAGATAAAGTAATTTGACCAAAATAAAAACCTAATGGTGTTCTTGTGAGGAGAAGATGAAGCAATTTGATTGAAAAATAAAAAAAATAAAAAGGTTGAGAGGTTAAAGTTTGCCCCATAACTTAAAAAATAATATTCTGAAAGTTGCACTAAGGGTGGGTAGTACAATGAATATGCACTCATTAGGGGTGATCTATTAATATAGTGTAAATTTTAACCCAAAATCAATGAATAGCTAAATTAGGTTAATTATTACCCTTATAATATATAACCCCTTTTAACCCCTTACCAAACATACCTTTACATGCAAATTATTTATTAAAAAATGAAAAATATAAGCTTTATGGTTATAAATAATAAAATATCTATAACAAATAATTTGTGTTCTTTTTTTTTTTGGAAGTAACATAATTTCATGCAAGTTAGCACGTATAAATACTATAATCAATCAAAAGATTTGGAAATTTTGCAAGAAGAAAAGAGAGAGTGCACACACACACACACACAAAAACACACACAAACACACACACACACACAAGTTAGAGATTGAAAGTGTAATGCCCAAAAAATTTCGGTGTTATGAATAGTACTTTCCTGAATGTGAATAGTATTTTCCTGAGGTTAAGGGCACTAATTTTATTGAATGGAAGTATTAATCATAACATAATTTTGGATGAAATTTGAAGCCGAAATGAAGTTATTTAGATGGTTAAAAATGACAATTAAGTTTTACGACAATGTTATGTGAATAGTGACCTAGTTTTAGCTGCACCATAAAATATTCAAAAGTTGCTAAGAAAATTTCGAGATTATACAACCTAATACTTAATAATTCTAAATAGCCTAATGGCACTGGAATTAGGATTTTTGGATATTGGAAAGCATTTTTACTAAAATCGGGTTATGTAAGATAATAGCATTTTATTCGATTTTTCTCATTTTTTGAGCTTCAATTTTTAGAGGGATATAGGGCATAATTTAAATGATTTAAAGGATGTTTAATTGAGATTAATTGAGGTATTAATGGGAGGAAAAGAGAGATAAATAGGGGAAATAAACTAAATTGTCACATCAATATATATAGGTCAAAATTGATTTAAGTGGTTAGAGTTGGAATAGTTGCTTCATTAACCTCTTCTTTATCCCTTTCTAATTGATGGCTTCTCCATGGGAATTCTTTGAATTTCCTTTCTTTTTCCCTCATCTAAGCCCATTTAAGCTCAATTGAACACAAGATTAAGGCCTCCACACTTTCTAAACACGTTTAGAAGCAAGAAATTCAAGAAATATCGAAAGGTTTGCTCAATTTTATACCCCGATAAATACTAACTATTTTTCAACCGGTTAAGTTTTTTTGATCTCCAATGTTTTTCTCATATTTCTTGGGTACCCAAGAGAGTTTCTATATGGTCGAATTGCATTTTTAGTGATCATATGATTGTATGTGGGTTTTTATGAAACAAATCTGTGTTTCGTAGTTATACAGGGTGACAAATAGACTGATAAAGGAAAAGAGAAGGTGTAGTCGAGCCTTATGTGTGTGTTTTAACTTGGATTGTAAGTGTACTTGATATAAAATACTTTAATTTTTTGTATTGCCTAAGTGAAAGTGTGTGATGTGAAAGTGTGGTTATGTGCATTTATGATTAAATGAATAAATGCTATGAATTGTTATTAATGCCATGGAATTGCATGTCTTGTAATGCATATATGATGACCAAAATGATGTCTTGAGTGTGCATCTTTAATGGCCAAAATGATGTCCTTAGGTATATGGAGCATTATGTGTGAGATAATGTCATTAAAGAGAATATTGGATAAATATGAGTGTGATATGCATTATGTGATTTGTATGAGATAACGTAGCATGATGATTATATGGAAAAGTGAATTAATTGAGTGAGCATTATGGTTCGGCTAAAATTACATGATGGTTGCGCTTAGGTTTATCTTAGAGCATTATGTAAGTTCAATATGTTATGTGCACCTATTTTATGTTAAATGATTATGAGATATGTATAGCTATTGAACAAATGTATATATTGGGTGTTGTTAATATATAAATGAATGAATAGAGGCATACATGTGTAATATTATTAATGTTAGAAATACATTAAAATGTGGTTATAATGATTTAAATGAGTTAATGGAATTGAGGTTCGTATATGTATGTATATGGGAATAGAGATATATATTATGTTAAGGCTTATATTTGGGCCAAAATTACCATGTTATGGTATGCTTAAAATATGTTTTGGAATCGATTATTGAATTGCCATATGTTATATAAGCTATGCAAGTGCTCTTTAATGAGCTATTTTGGCCGAATTGTATGGTGTCTGTATGCTATGTGTCTAGTCATGATAAAATGACTTATGATTATGTTAATGACTATGTTATGAGAAATTAAAACATTATGTGTGTATAACTAGTAATATGGGCATATAAGGTGAATGAATGCTAAATGATATCAATGTGTGCATTATTCGTAGATTATGATGCCAATGCCATGTTTCGTACTAGTAAAATGAATTTAAGGGCAATAATGACACTAAAATGGAAAATATGGACTTTATATGCTAATTAAACTAAAGTAAGATGGTGAAACTAAATGAAATTGAATAATGGCCCATTCAAGTAAAAAAACCTAGTTGGATAGGTTAATCGATCAACTAGGGTTATTAGCAACTGCTAAGGTACATATGTGCCTTTTTTATGTTTGGCCAATGGACCTATGTTATATGTTGACCCTTAGGTCTATGCTATATCGGTCTTTGGGCCTACATTGGTAGATGAACCTTTGGGTTCATAATTGGTCGTAATGGCCATATACATGTTATGTTCAGTCTTTAGACTTATGTTATTTTAGGTCTACGGGCCTATTCTATGTTTGATCGACAGGCCTATGTTATGCTCAATCTTCGAGCTTACATTGGTAGAGAGCCTTCGAGTCATTTAGAGGTTGTATTAGCTATCCATCCCCGTTATCCATAAGATTTTTATTTTTCTTTGATATGGGCTATTAGTTAATAATAAAACTTAAATATAAGGAATTTCTTCAATTGCATATCATTTATCTTATGCATCATATTATGACATGTTTTAAATTATGATATGTTTTAATGGCACCCAATCTTGTTGCACACTTGTATATATATTATAAGATTTAATATTTTTATATGCTGTTATGCCTATGAGATACTGCATTTATGCATACATGTATGAATATGGAATAGTAGGTTATATCGATTACACCACTAAGCTATTACTTAACGCATCATGTTTTTCTTTGCAATGCGTAGGTTTAAGAAGAATACTTTAAACTAAAGCCTCAGTACAATAAGCTTCTTAAGAGAAGGCTTATTCTTTTGGAATATATCTTTTGTTGTATATAAGTTATGTGATGTAGATGTAAAAGTACTCATGTGATGTATATTGAGGAATATGGGCCTAAATTGTATAATTATGTGTTTTAAATTTGTGAATGTTTTTGTAACCTTATTAAAGACTATTTTGAAATGTTTTACCTGTATGATATCTCTTCCTAAGGTTAAGATTGAGTATTTTTGTTGTTGACTAATTTAGAGTGATCAGAAGATCATGAAGGTTATGGATTGGGTTTGAAATGATATAGTAGTGTTCTTTTTCATTGAAAGTTACTTTTCATATTTGGGATAGTGTTGTGGTACAGCCGTTATGCTGCTAGATTTTTGACACGAGGATTCCTAAATTTGTTTCCAAATAAAGTCTTAAAAGGTTTTTCTTAACCTGCATTTTTATGAACAAAGAATTTTATTAAGAATGGTTATAATTACATTTTAATATGTTATAGTATGGTAGTTTGGATAGCATGTTTGTGTGCATGCTTTTTATTCGGGTTCAACAACCAAATTAGGTAGAGGGTGTCATAAAAAGCTAGCTCCTAACTCAAGGGAAGAAGGAATAATACAAAGAGGGAAAACTTTCTTTAGAAAAATAAAAATAGAAAGTAATACAACCGTTGGAGAATTTTATTAGAGGTATAAAAAGGTTCTCTTATGAAATAAGTTTCCCTACAGTTGTTTATAGAGTCTTCTTTTTATGTTTATCTTAGGAATTGCTAAGTTAGGTCTTAGTTTCTTTTCCCATATGGATCTTTTGGTTTTTTTTCCTCTATTTTATTTGCTTATGGCCTTCAAGATTAAGAGGTCAGTGCTAGTATATTTGCTTAATATGATGGTGAAAGAATTAAAATCCTTATGGAAATAATTTCCTCTAAGTATAGAAGAAAAAGAGGTTCCATTTAATGATAATATTATTGAGCCAAAATTGTTATAGGAGATATGTGATAGGCAAAATTGTGTTTAACAAACCTTTAAATTTGAAGGAATTTCATGAAGCACTTAATGGTATATGGAAAGCAACAAATCTCTCTAATATAGGGAATGGCATATTCATGCGCAAATTTAGAATTATCAGATATAGGGATTCAATCCTAAGTAATGGCCCTTGGCAGTTTGATTAAGAATTGATTATTATGAGGGGGTATTGAGGGTTTTAAACAAACTTTTAAATTATAAATAGATTTATGTAGTTTTTGGGTAAGCATTTGTGATTTACCAATTAATTGTAGGGATAAAGACTTTATTGTTTTTATAAGTAAGAAGATTAGGTCTATTCTTGAGGTGAGGGAATAATATACTAGTTCATTAGGAAAATAATAAAAGTAGCCCAAGTTAGGAATAATAAAGAGAACACGATTTGGGTTTACTATCAATATGAAAACTTTTGAACTTTTGCTACTAGTGTGGATGTATATGACATGTATATGATGACTATGAGCATATGCCTAATAATTGAGGTGACATATTAGCCAGTTAGAAAGGGAATTGGTGTATTTCTATCAAAACCAATTTTTTTTCTTTAGTAATTCAATGGAAAAGAGCAGGAAAAACATTAGATTTGGTTAGAGCTCTAAAATTAATTACCTTTTGGTAAAGGGATTAAAAGTAAAATTGATAATACTAGACTTTAAGAAATAAGTAGATATATAGTTTAAGTTTATTCTTAAGGTGAGGGAAAAAGATACCGATTCATTAGAAAAATAATAAAAGTAACCAAAATTAGGAATAGTAAAGGGAACATAATTTGGGTTTACTATTGATATGAAAACTTCCTAACTTTTGCTATTGGTATGGATGTATATAACATATATATGATGACTATAAGCATATGCTTGACAATTGAGATGACATAAAAGCCTTTTAGAAAGGGAATTAGAGCATTTCAATCAAAACTAATTTTTTTTCTTTAGTAATTCAATGGAAAAGAGCAGGAAAAGCAGCGAGTTTGGTTAGAGCCATAAAAAAATTACATTTTAGTAAAGGGATTGAAAGTAAAATTGGTAATACTAGACTTTAAAAAGTAAGTAGATATAGAGTTTAGGAATGGGTGAACATAGTATACAAAAATAAAGGATACAAATGATTTAATGGCTTTAGAGGTATTAGAGAAGTGGTAAAGAAAGTAGAATGGAAAGTATAAAATATTCTCAAGGAAATAAGGGAAAATTTATGGTTAAGATAAAAAATGGTGAGGTGAATGTAGTACATAAAAGAAAGGGGAATGGTATGAGAGTGATAATTGAAGGGCAACCAATATTCTTATACC
>CANXYI010856941.1:0-10525 GCA_948208565.1 Hura crepitans | reverse complement strand
GTATGGCTTCCTTAGTGGTGTTCTAGGTAGTGTTTGAGGCTAAAAATTCATATCCCTTAGACCTATGATACTTGAATAATTGATACAAATCATGACAATGTGTGTGTGATGTTGGTTGAGGCATATATGGCTTTGTAATTGCTTAGCATGCATGGTGTAGAGTATTCATGTATATGTATATGCTAGTATGGTAAGGTGGGAGATGTATGTATGATAAGTGATGTTAAAATGCATGAATTGGCAATGAATCTCTTTGTGGCCAAGAGGTATGAATGCCATAGGGAGGCTTGGTAAGTGTGGTATGTAGGCAAGTCTAGTGTATATGGGTAATACGACATAATGTGCATGTAATGCATGATATTATATTGGCATAAGCTTAGTCAATATATAACTTAAAATGGCATGTAACAAAGGCAAGGAATGGCATGAATAATGACCTTAAAATTTGACTAGCAAACAAGTATAAAAAGTGGATTGTAACTTTGCCTATAAAGGCTATGGTTTATAAATGAAAAGCATATTCATTTGTGTGCCTTTGAGGGCTATTTCTTGTAAGGGATGATAAAAGCATTTTGAACTATATTTTTGGCCTTGTAAATGGCATATGATTTATTGGCTTAGGGCTTATAAAATTGATGTGAATAGTGTTGAAAATTACACTAAAAAACATCGTGAAATGGGCCTAAAAAGCTTAGTAAAACCTTGCCACAATGCCCTGTAAATGTTCTAATATGACTATTAGCTAAACCAATAAATCCATTGGGTAGTAAATAGCCTAAAATTGCGAAATACTTATGGAATTTAAGATAGCATAATATATCATAATTATTGGCAATTATACCCTTGAATATACTTTTTCGATAATTTACTCGGTATAACCTATTTGTGGCTATACTAGACCAACCTAAACTCCAAATGTGCTGTAAAAATTATAACTATCTATTTGTCAGTTTATATTATTATAAAAAGTTTATCGATAAAGAAATAGACATGGATTAAGGTTAAATAACCCATTAGATAGATACCCATTAGATGGGTTGACCAATTAACTTAGGGATCATAAGTAGTTGCTACACTATCTACTTTTCAGGCAATGCCGGTACATCGGCATAAGTCTCTATTGGGGCCATTGTACTAGCCTATTGGATAGACAACTTTCTATCCTTGCCACTTGATGCTAGATTTAACATTAATGGTGTAGCGAGGTAAGTCCTTAAGGGCCACTACAATAGTCTATTAGATAGATTAGTTTACTAGGCAGACGTAGCCACTTCATCACTGATCTTTTACATGATGCTAGTGTAATAGCATAGGTCCTTAAGGGCCACTGCACTAGTCTATTAGACAAACCAATCTGCTAGGCAGACAAGCCCTTGCTATTTGCACCTTTGGTGCTAGAAGTTCAATTAAGTCAGTGTAGCAACACAAGTCTAGAATGGGGACCACTACACCAGTTTATTTTCCCTCTAGATCTACTGTCTGTCAGGCTTTTCTCCTGAGATGGTCCAATTGAAGAAATTAAATAAGAGTAATAAAATTTGCATAAGGCTATAAAAATATAACATAGTGGTATTTTAATAATTTTCCAATAATAGTTTTTAAAAGCATAAAATGGTATAATTTGTGCATATAATGATTAATAATAACCCATAACATAATTTATATGAGTTATAGTGGATAACTAGATGATTTTACAAATAGAAACACCCTAGGGGTAAAATAGTAATTTTGTATGTTAGTCCTCTAAGCTGAACTTAAATACGGGAACTAGATGAGAATAGGAAGGTTATGTATGGATAAACTACTAAACATGTTTTAAATGTTTGAATTCACCACTGAGTATTTTATACTCAACATACCCATTTTGATGCGTAGGTACCAAGAACAAGGATATAGTCTAGTAAAGTGTGCCAAAAAGTTTAGAGGTTATTTTGCGAAGGTTGGTCATGTGTATCTGTATTACTTTTGCACTCTATGTAATTAGGTAGGAAAAATTGGTATGATGTGTATAAGGGACACAATAAAGTATTTGTATATATATATATATATATATATATATATATATATATATATATATATATACTATGTTGTAATTAAGTAATGGTTAATCCTTGTTGTGTATGTTTGCCTTATGAGAATGTTTTATAAGTCTGAGGCTTTATAAGTTTTCTTAACTGTGCCCTGAGGCCGGTGATTGCTTTTTGATAGATGTTAATGATAGGATGATATCTGGGAGACCAAAAGGGTCTAAGAGTTGTGAAATTGATTATAAAAGTGCTTTATAGGTTGAAGAATTTTTAGATAGTTACTTGGGCAGCTGTTATGTTGCTAGATTGTTAGGAAATATCTTACTATGTGAAATCCTTCTATAATAGCCTAAACATGATAACATGAACCTAAGTGGACTATAGGAATATACAGGGCTGAGTTTAGAGTCAGATAAAATGTGATTAGTGCATAATAAGTAAAAGTTAAATGAATGATGGTGGGAGAAGTTATAATGGGTAACCTAGCAAGAAGTGCACTGCTTATTGGGTTTTTTCAAGGATCCAGTAAGGGGTGTCACATAATCCCTGTAGAAATAATCTGATGACCTATATGAAAAGCATGCTCTTGGCTTCAGCTTCTAACACTCTCCTTGGTATCTCTTATGGCAAGTCGAACATTGACGTATTTAGCCACTCTTAGCTATAGAAACTAATGTACTGGCAACCTAAGAATGTTTTCCAACCTTACCCTTATTACCCTGGACTATCTTCTAAGAAGACCCTATTTCTACATCTGCTATGGTGCCACACACTAATTCTCCTTAAACTTCTTATCTCACCTCTGTGCTGTACTAAAAGCCCACTAACTAAAGGAATGCTTCTTCTAATAAAACTCTCTTTTCTCTTTCTATACTCCCTCAATGGATCTATAAATAGATATTAGCTTTGAGTAGTGTCTGATCTTCATAAAAACTACTGTAACTTGATGTCGAATTACAATCCTTCTTAAATCTCTTGCACTTGTCAACTTCTATAGAAATGGTGTCCTTAGCATACCGACTCAACATAACAAAGTCCTTCTCCTACTCTGTAATAGACTTTTACTCTTGCTTAAGATCTGTAAATTGTTGTCTCACATTATCAAGATAATCTTTTTGTGATATACTTCTTATAGAACTTTGACAAAAAAAAGTCCTAAGTCTAGTCTTCCTTTAGCTTATGCTATGTTAGGTCTTCCCACCACTTTGATACTTCTTCTTAGAGGAAAGATGTGGCATAGATCACCTTCTATTTAAAGGTGTATCACATCTACTTTATAATCTTTTTAATATGGTCCAACCAATACTCTTCCTTCCTAGACTTTTCTATGCACTCTCCCTTGAAATCCTTAGCTCCCATCTTTTTAACTCTCTCAAGGTAGGTCATTTAGAGAGCTAAGAGAACCTTGGGCTACTATGCTGGTAGTGGAGCAATAGCTATAGCCCGTCTTAGGAGCTATAACATCTTTTGTAGAAACACTAGCAGCATTAGAGCTATAGAAGATACATGCCTTGTCATACTACCAGATATAAATACAACCCTATCGGACTCTTGTCCTATAGACATAAAAGCCTAACTCTCAACTTCCTCATTATGGTGCAATGCATGATAACTCGTCTTATTTGTAGATAAAAGAACAATTCATAAGCCTTAATAGGATAAATTTTATGATATATAAACTTAACCTAAAGTACTCATATATTGTCTAGGAATGCCTAAATTAGAGCTCTGATACCACCAAATGTGACACCCTTTACCCAATCTAGTTGTTGGACCTAAATAAGGAATACATACACAAATGCATTACTAAACTCATAAAATGATAACTCTTTTAAAATGTGATTAATTCACTATTCATAAAATGTTTATTTCATAAAAATACGAGTTTGAAATTTTTTTCGAAAACTAGTTACATTCCACATTTAGAAATCCTCATGTCAATAGTTCAATAGCGTAATGATTATACTAAGGCATTATCCCCAATGTGAATAGTAACTTGCATAATAAAACACACTTGTATAACATTTTCTCAATAATGCTCATCTCCTGTGATCTTCCCCATCACCCTAAATTAATCAGTAACATAGCATCATGATCAACACAGTTCAAAAAATCAAGAATAAATAAGTTATAGACTTTTGAAATCTAAATATTGATATTTACATCTAGCTTAAGTCCATTTTCCCATTATTACATCATATCAGTGCTTTTTATTTATACATCAAAAATTTAGATATATATATACAAAATATACCTAAAGAATCTTCTTTCTTTTGATAACTTGGTGATCTGAGGCTTTTAGCTCAAATTGTCTCCTTACCAATGCATCAAAAAATAGATGATGCGCTAAGCAATAGCTTAGTGGTGTAATCGATATAACTTATGTAAATATGCCAAATTAACATTGTACATTAATATATGCAACATAAATATCCTAACTATTACATGATATACAATATTAAACATAACATGCATAGATGTAATAACATGGCATAAAATATGTAAATGCTACATTATAACTATCATACATCATTACATCATGTAGTACATCATGTAAACATTTTCATTATTCATTATGGTCCATTTATTAAGCCCATATTCAAGAAACACATACACTATGGATAATAGAGTATTAGTGGACCACTTAAGCCTTAGAATCTCATAGGCCCCACACACATCAGTCCTGAAGATTAGAACATAAATCCAATAATCAACACGTATCAAACCTATAGGTCTAGGCATAAAAATAACTCAAAGGTTTATGTATTGCAACTCAAAGGCTATGGAGGTACTGAAGAACCCTAGCAACTACTATGACTCCTAACTAACCAGTTAGCTTAACTAACTAGTCTCTTTACTTGTATGGGCTATTAAATAATTATTTTTAGTTCCACCTAATTATATAGCTTTATATAACATTTAATTAAAATTAGTTTAGCCAATTAATGATTAAATTGGGAAAAATGTCATCATTAACTGAATACGTTATAATGGCATGCCACACCACATTGCAATGCCATATCTCAAAGTCATTACATGCATATACTCATGAATGCATTATATCATTACTCTTTTATATTAAATGCGTCACACTTTTTTATGACATCTTACTTGCTACAACATAATCAAATGACTTACAAGCTTATGCATAAAATAACCATGTTAAAAAATATATAATTCAAATTGCCATAAAGGCTCTCATCTCATCACATGCATGTCATATACATCATGAACAAGCAATAGGCATAATAATAAGGTATTATACCACATAAAGCTCAATATACATCATCAATGCACTATATCATACATTAAATTGATAATTCAATGCATTATCATATTTTACCTCTATTATGTTATCATATCACATAATATGCTCTCAATACATTATTAATTAGATGCATATGATCATACATAGTTACTAACATATATAACACATATCATAAGCACCATTTACATGCCATAGGCCATTCAGCTACTCTATCATGGTGAGCTTAAACTTACATTTTCTTTTTATCATTTATACCACCTCATTCCTCATGATTATAAACATACAAATAACCATGCACCTTCACATCATGTTTAACATAAAGCATGGGTGTAAATGATTACATCATAAACTATAACTTCATTCATGTATATTACATGCATTTCTTCACATGCATATGACCACCTAGCCATTCATATACATAATTCATCATTTGCATGCAATTTATGCCAATTCACACATATATACATACATATAGGCCATTCAGCCATCATGCCTCCCAACATTACATAATGCCATTAATCACATCATATTTCATTTCTCATGTGCATATAGGCAATTATACTCATTTATGGATATACATCATATATAACACACATTTGTGACACATGCATGCGTACATATGCAATAATTAGCCATTCGTACATAATGCAATCCAAGCCCTTAAAAGCTTCATTTTAAGCATTTAATATCATGCACAATATTTAAATAAACACCTAATACCATCCTTAAGCATACATCATATCCATTATGTATAATTCCATCATACATATATATACATACATGTCAACTTACACATTCTATCAGCAAACAAAAATTCTCATAATTTTAACCTCATAAATAATTGTAACCTACTTTTATTACATAATTAAACATAATTAAATGCCAATTATAATCTTAATTATGCATTTAATGTATAATCACCATTAATAACATGTTATGGAAAATTAGGGCATAATTAATTTCTCATAATTTATGTTGATTACATATACTAAGAGAGTTAAAATGCATCACCGAGGACCATCTACACCTTCCTTTTTCCTTTTCTCCTTATTTTGTCTATTTATTTTACTATCCATAACATATTCAATACGTAAAAATTCATAAAAAAATCATATAGACACTAAAATGAAAAACTAACCACATAAATAGACCTTAGGCACCTAGGGAGCATGTGAAAATATCAAACATCAAAAATTCTTACCGAATTAATCCTGAGTTACTATTAATCAAGTTGAAAATTTGAGCTATTCTTTCGATTTTTTGAGAAATTCAAGCTATCATGGAGGCCACGAAGGTGTAGACTCTAGTCTCAAATGCAAGAAATCAAGCTAAATAGAGCTTAAAGGACCAAAAATGGCTCATCTACCTTTGTAAATGGCATTGGCTAGTCTTGGCAAGGGAGGATGACAACTATTATGCCTTTAACCAAGATTTAACCTTTTGATACTAGTTTTTTTAGCTTTTATCTCTTCATTTTTTGACATCTAAGAGACCCATAAAAATCCATAAATTAAACCTTAATAGCCAAGGTAATTTTCAAGGTTGCTTGATTTTAGTAAAAATACTTCTTGATCTCTAAAAAATCCATTTCCAGTGCCAATAGGTTAATTAGAATTTTTTAATATAAGGTTTTATTAATTCCAAAATTTTTTAAGCAATTTTTTTAATATTTTATTGTTCAGTTAAAACTAGGTCCCTACTTATGTGACATTGTAAGAATTTTTTTTTTTTTTGCATTTTTAGCCAACTAAATGACTTCAATTTGGTTTGAAACTTCACCTAAGCTTATTTTATGATTAATACTTTCACTTAATCAATTCAGTGTATCTCGGTTCTTAAGAATACTATTCATATCTCGGTAAAAGCACTTTTTATAAGTTAGGATTTTTAGGTCATTACATTGCAGATGTAAATGTTATACAAGGAAAATGCTACTCCAACCTATGAAAATCCCTATCCTAGTGTTTGAGGAAGCTAGTTAAAGAAGGCAAGCTATAGCCTTTTGAACCTCAATCTCAAAATAACCCCTACCTCCTAATCTTTTGCATGATTGGTATTATGCTACCATCAACGAATTGGTCATCTCATGGATAACTACAAGCTCCTTAGAAAAGCCATATAGGTATTAACTAATACCAAGCAAATACTAGATTGAGAGGCTTAATCAAACCTACTTCCTAAACACAATCAAACTTCATGCCTACTCAAATTCAGACTAACCAAAGAATATATGCTGAAAGATATCTATAAATCCAACCATGAGATAAGTGAGGAGGGAGAGCAAGTGAAGCCATCCTCATAACTAGCTTCTAAGAGAGAGAGAAAAAGTGAGCTTAGGGTGTGCAAAGGCTTTTTAGATGGATCTTCTAATAATGATGAAAAGTGTAAGCTAGAGGAAATACAAGTTGAGGGAGAAATGATCGAAAAAGTTAAGAAAAATGGTCAGATCCTCCTAAAATAAGAAATTAAGACTAAAAAATCTAAAGACAATTGAGTACTTAAATAGCTAAAGTAAACTTAAGCCCACATTAACATATAGGACTTACTAATGTCTTCACTATTCCATAGATAAAAAGTAGTTGAAGCTTTGGCATAATTTTTTATATCCACCACCACTACACCTACAGAGCTATTCTAAGTCATGAAAATTGGGAAAACAGGGATGATACTTTCTCATATAAAGACCAACCCTTAGAAAGGAGAGAACATAACCAGCCACTTTTCATCAAGGAAAAGGTGAATGTAAAGAAAATAGGATATGTTATGGTACATCATGGCTCATCATTATCTGTGTTCAGTTAAAATCTTAGTAGGTTTAGGTATCAAAAAGGAAAATTTAATGCCCTCTAGAATCACTATCAAAGCCTTTAATAATATGCATAGACAAGCTAAGGGCTTATTTACCATAAAGGTCCAGGTGAGGCCTATTGTTGATGAGGTTGAATTCAAAGTCATCGATATCCTAGACACATTTTTAATATTACTTAGCTGATTCTAGTTGCATAAGTTAGGAGGGGTCCCTTCAACTTTAGACTAAATGATTAAATTCCCATATGAAGGCAATATAATCATGGTTAAATCAAAAATCAACCATATAGTGTCAAGTCTTGTTATTCCGAATCAATTGTTTAATGGATTCCATGTTGCTAGAATATATAAAGATTACATGGACCTCATAGTGTCCAAAATAATGAGAAAGATTAACTTTTGACTAAGAGTTGGACTAGCTAAGAACCTTAAGGGTATAATAGAACCATTACAGATCAGGAGGCAAAAGAACACTAATGGACTAGCTTATGCACCAAATCTAGGAGGCAATTATAAGCAAAAAAGGGATAGTCTAAGAGACCACATTATAAAGTAAGGAAAGACCAAGTACAATAGGATCCTAGAACCAACGGTGATAGTCGGTTGTTACAAGTTTGAGTTTGTGATATTTATAAACATCATGGATTGGGAATAAAAAAGCATGAAGCATGTTCAATAGTAAGACGAAGAGATTTTTCCAACCTTCACAACAATCAAAGAAATTTATCCAATCATAACTAAAAATGTGCCTGATCTAAATTCTATAAATGATAATTTACTTCTTGAGATAATTTACTTCTGATGAATTATATTTGTTCAACCTTTTCGAGGTAAATAATTTTCTTTGTAATAAAGTGAACAATGAGTTTGCTTATTTGTGCAATATTTTTCTTGATGATAGCATGCATTCTAATGATTATTACATAAACATTTTTTTTTACTTTAATTGCATTAAAACTAACCCATTTAATCTTAACACAAATGAATAACCTAAAAATATATTAATTGCCCATGATACTACTATCGAGGAAAGAGAAAATTTTGAGAGATTATTAAAATTTTGAGAGATTATTAAAAAGGTATGAAAAAATATTTGCTTAGAATTATGAAGACATGCCTGGCATTGACCTATAAGTAGTTAAACATGTCATTCCAACTCATGATCACATTCCCTCTAGTTCAATAAAAGATAAGAACAATGAGACCATAATAAGCTAAAAAAGTCAAAAAGGAAGTCATTAAGCTATTAGAAGCCAAATTGATAGAAGAAATAGTCTTTCTTACATGGTTAGCCAATATTGTTTCCATGCAAAAGAAAGATAAAAAGATAGGATATGCATCAACTATAGAGAGTTAAATAAGGTATTCCCCAAAAATGACTTCCCTTTGCCTTAAATCAATGTACTAGTCGATAATATAGTCATGATAGCTATGTACTCCTTTGTAGATAGATTCTCAAGATACAACCAAATTGTCATGGAGGTGATAAATAAATACAATACAGCTTTCATAATAGAGAAGGGGATGTATTGTTCTAAGGTGATGCATTTTGAACTAAAAAATGTGGAAGCGACATATCAGAGAATTGCCAATAAACTTTTTCATGACATCATACACAAAAAAAGTGGAAGTCTATATGGATGATATAATAGGCAAATCAATAAATAAGGAAGGACATTTTGAGGCCTTGGAAAAGTTCTTCCAAAGATTAAACTAGTTTAGCATAGGATTCAAAGAAATACATTTTTGGGGTAACATGTAATACTTAAAAATCTCAGTTTCATGAATAATACTTTTAGAGGCATAAATAGTATTTCCCAAGCAACTAGGTCACGTTGAGAAAGCTAAAGGGATTACTAGTTAGGAAACTTTGGTGTGCAAAATAATGATGAAAATGAAGTAATTAACACTTTTCACTAAACTAATAAATTATTTTACACCGATATCTAGTGAATAGTGACCTTAGTTTTTATTGTGGGAAATTCTTGAGATGTGCCAAGACTACTTAAAAATAGTATACCTTAAAGTTTAAAAATTCTAAGTAGTTCAATCATGGTGGAATCGGAATTTTCAGCAGTTAATTGATATTTAAGCGAAATTTCTTAATTATGCGAGTTAATAGTTAACCTTGTTCCCTTTGGAATTTGGGCTCGAGATTTTAATCGTCACTTAATTATGGATTCATTAATTTTTGACACTAAAAGCATGATTTTTTTGTGACCTTTAGGATTTGTTTTCAATTTTTAAGTCTTAAAACATAAATAAAATTAATCGGGGTCATCCTATCAACATGTGGCACAATCGGGACCACCCACCACCTTAATATAAAGGGATTGGGTGTGTCTAAGTGCATAGTGGTAAAATAGGCTCATCTTCCTCCCTAAACCACATAAATCGACACCACTTATAGTGTTTTCTCTCT
>CANXYI010856931.1:0-12980 GCA_948208565.1 Hura crepitans | reverse complement strand
ATCAAAAATCATGAAAATGTGAATAAAAACATATAATTTCATATGACCCGATTTTAGTAAAAATACTTTCCAATTTCAAAAAATTCAAATTCCATTGCCAATAGGCTATTTAGTATTTTTGAGTATGAAGTTGTATTAATCCTGAAATTTTTTAAGCAACTTTTGAATATTTTATAGTTCAGTTAAAACTAGGTCACTATTCATATGACACTATTGTAAAATTTAACTATCATTTTTAACCATCTAAATGACCTCATTTTGACATCAAATTTCACTTATAAATATGTTATAATTAATACTTCCATTCAATAAGATTGGTGTCCTCAGCCTTGAGAAAACACTACTTATGTCTTGGGAAGTACTATTCATAACACTAAAATTTTTCGATCGTTACATTTCTATTACTTGGCTCAAACAAATAAGGATATAGCTCCCTCATCTAAAATTATATCTCCTAAGTAGCTTCTTCTATGCCTACAACACTCATAGACCTAGATTTATAAATAATATTTATTATGTTATGTATTGAGTTTGTAAGTAGCAGGACACACTAATTTTATCTAGATAGGGGTGTACTGGACCTGAAACTTTAAAAGGCAAAACGAGGCCCAAAACAAAATATTAAAAATTTTATAGAACTAAAAAATTATTTTACATTGAGATCTATTGGAATATAGATTTAGTTTAGGTTGTGGTATGAAAAGGTCAGGATATGCCCAGAGTGACTCGAAAATATCATAAAGGTAAATAATTCTAATCAATCTAATGGTGAAGGGATTATAATTTTTTGATATCGATAATTATTTTTACTGAATTTTGTATTTATGCGATTGAAAAATTAAATGTATTTCCTTTATCTTTTTGGTACAAGCTTTAAGAAAAGCCCTTAATTATGAAATTCTTTAATTTTTGGTGTCTTAAGAAGCATTTTTTGTGATCATAAACATTAAGAATAATTTTTCAAAGATTAAAAGAAAAATAAGGAAAAATGTACACCATTGGATTGAATTTGATTAAATCATGACTGTTGGTGCATTTAATACATAAACGGTGAGCTCACATGGATCCATAGCATAAGATCACCTATTGTCTTCCTTTTCCCACCAATAAGCCAATGCCATTACCCCTTGAAAGCTCTTCCCTAATTTTTTCTTCAAACACACAAAAAATAACCCGAAACCCTCAAATATTATACTCAAAATGCTCCTCATCACATCTAGTTTCTTATCCTCCCAATTCTTTCTTGGGAAAAGCTTTATTTTATAAGAAAAGTGGATAAATTTAGTTAGGGCTTTGAAGGATCAAAAGCTAAGGTAAGTATAATTTTGGGGTTCTATTATTTTTCTATGATATTATGAGTGCTCAGAAACATGGTACATATGTTATTTTCAATTTTCTATTCGTGTATAAGTTTCTATGAATTTTTCTAATTATATACCTATTATGTAACTTAGAGAGTGAAGAAAAAAGGAATTCCCAAGGCAAAGAGAGATAGTAAAGTGACATTCAGGACACTAAAAAATAGCTCTGTAAATGTATTCAATAAATATGTGAACATATTTCTTGTTTGTGCATTTTTACCTTAGAAACCATTATGGAAGTGTTAGTTTTAGTGGGTTTAAGTTGCTCTAAATTTATGATAATGGCATTATAATTTTTAGAATGTGGTAATTAAGGGATAATAATGGTTAAAAGTGGATTAAACTGATGTATGGTTAAGTTATACACTTAGTAGTGTAATATAGAATAAAAGGGTAACATTGTAATTTTGGACATTATGTGAATTAGGGTGCAAATGTGATACTTTTGCATAAATAATCATGTATTAAAAATTTATTATGATGGAATTATGGTACATTATGGATATGTATATGTGTTGTGTATAATGTGTGTACATGTGTGGTACATATAAGTTACAATGTGACATAAGTGTAATGCTTGTAAAAATGAATTGTCAATTATGATTGTGGTATGTAAACTATAATGACCTGAAAATCCTAATTTTTATAAGTAGTACTTTCCTAAGATGGATAGTGCTCTCGAGACTTAGAGTGTACTAAAGTTACTGGATTAAAGTATTACTCATAAAAAAATTTTGGGCAAAGTTTGAAATCAATCAAAATTCATTTGATTGGTTAAAAATGCTAAGAAAATATTTATGACAGTGTCTTATGAATAGTGACCAAGGCAAAGCTGAACCATAAATAGTTTTTAAGGTTGCTCCAAAATTTTTGAAAACTGTATGACTTGATACTAAAAAATTCCATTGAGTCTAATGGCACTAGAATCAAAATTTTTTGAGGTTGGGAAGTATTTTTTTGAATTTTAGGAAGCATAAAATTGACCTTTTAATTTGGTTTCTTTTGATTTTTCAGCCTCAATTTTTACAACAATTAGATACCTAATTTATTTAATTTTTAGAAGTGGAATGAGAAAAAAAAAAGGATTTGAAATGGGGAAGAAAGGAATTTTTGAAAGTGTTTTTCCACTAGTATAAATACTTGGAAAACTTTGACTTTTTGGTCAAATGACCAAAATTTCTTCCCCTCTTCTCCATGAAAAACTTGATAGCCCTTCTTGTTTAAATTTTTCCTTTTTCTTCAATTGATCTTGGATATCCAATCTTGAATCCTTAAATAAATTATATCAAATGAGTCTACTAAGGTCCTAGACACTATATTAGGTAGTTTTGCAGAGAAAAATGGATGAATTTTTCACATTTTTGGGTCAGGTGGATAGTGCCCATTTTTTGATTGGTTAAGATTTTTGAGAAATTTATATTTTTTTCATGTTAAGTAGGTGCACAAGATTCAAAAAATGTAGTCATTTGAAATTTTTGGGTATCATATGAATTTCTACAATTTTTCTAAAATTGAATTTGTAATATGCAGTTGTTGAAATAGTGTGAGGACATAATAAAGGAAAATTGAAAGTGTGAATTATCCTCAGGGTTACATTGCGATCATTTTGGTACGTGAAATTGACTTAAATTATAAATAATTAATAATGTTGTATTTTTCCATAATGTTAATTATATATGTTTAATGTGAATTTAGTGAAATTAATATAATAATTTTGTAAAAGATCATGTTAATGTTGTGCATGTTATAAAATAAATATGTGTAATGTGTGAATAAGTAAAGTACAGATGAAATGGTAGAATTGCTAGATTGGCAAAATGGCTATTTGATCCTCTTTTTCATGTAAGAGTTAATTAATTAGCATATATGATATGGATTGATATTAAATTGATGTAAATTGATTTTTAATTGCATGAGGAAATTTGAAATGTATGGTGCTATCAAATTAGGTAGCCAAATGGCCATTTGAAGAATTTATGTATAAGTGATAAATTTAAATACACTTAAAGAAGATGTTAAATATGAGGATACTGTTGACATAAGTGGTCTTATGAACATATTAAAGTTGAGCTTATTTATCCATAAGTATGTATAATTGAGGAATCAAAATTAGTATTGCCAAATTGTGATGCGCATGATTATAAATAAATGGCAATTATGTTAATTTTTTTTATATGATCAATTATTGACAATTATGTAGGTAAAAGCCACTCTTAATCTATTTAATTTGTTCAAATTAAAAGAAATACACTTAAAAGACCATATGCTTAACAACCTAGATGGATAGGTTGATTGGTCAACTAGGGGTGTGTTAGCATCTGCTAGGGCATTACTATAATGCCTGTAAATTAGGGCTTTATGAATAGTACCTTTGAGGCTCGAACAGTGTTCTTGGGGAGCCAAGACACCTTGGTGGGGCTCAAGAAGGGGTATATTGGTCATGAAACTTTGAAGCACTAGAAAATGGGCAAAACAAATTAATTTAATATTTTAGTAGAGACAATAATTCATTTTAGGCCATAAGTTAGTGAATCATAGCCTTAGATCGACTAGGGTCGGGAATGGCCCGAGATGCACCCAGACATACCTAAAATTATCATAACCTTAAGGTTAAGAATTCGAATCTATTTGTTAGTGAAGGAATTTTAATTTTCTGAGGTAGTTCGGTAATTTTTTAAAATTTCTTAATTTTATGAGGAATTAGTTAATTAACTTGCCAGTGGAATTTTGATGTGAAATTTTATAGGCCTACAAATGGTCATAATTAAGGATTTTTAGAATAAATATGATGATTTTTGGAGGTCCAGATGAATTTTTAAAATTGCTCAAAGTTACAGCTAAAAATAGATTTTTTCAAGCTGCTCAATCGACAAGTGTTACGACCTAAGCCACTTACCCCCACTATAAATAGCCCCTACACATGCACACTACCCACATGTTCCAAGTCACCACCCTCTAACCATTTCCCTTACTATTTCCCCTTGTTGTTGATGCTAGTTCTAATAGCCCCCTCCTTTATTTTTGCTCTATATCCACCACTAATCGTCCACGAAAATTCCATTTAAATGATAGGGAAATTACCCTTGTGATGCCTAGGCTCTATATCCATCAATAATAGTTTAGAAAAGGGTCTTAAATAGGAGTTTTGGTTATAATGGATGTAAGATTCAATTTATGTGTAAGTGCTGATTTCTTAGTTTTTATTTTAGTTTTAGATAGTCCTTATAATTCAATGAATTTCCATGTTTCTAGATTTCAATTTAAAGCTTGGTATGTTTTTTTAGTAAATTTTCTAAATTAGGATTCCATTATATAGGTGTAAGGCAAATTGATGAACAAAAAAGGGATTTAAGCCCATAAAAGGGTGAAAAAGAATACAAGATTACTCTAGGTATGTGAATTTGATGTAATAGAATCATGCCACGATGTGAATGTATGTGAAATGCCATGAATAAGCGTATAGAATTGTTAAATTGAACCTGTGTGTGCATGAATCATAGAGATAAGCATGCTATGATGTTATTTGTATGATAAAATGATGATGTGTATGTGAATTAGGTGTGAAAAGCATGTGTATGATCATGTTGTGTGTATGGCCGAGAGGTGTCCCATGCGTGGCATGGCATAGATGTATGGTATGTGCAGATGGTGTAAAATGATTGAAAATGTAATGTATGGTATGAATATGGCATGAAATGTGAGTAAGTAAATGTGTAAGTATGGCATAATGTATGGTGAATTAATGTAGTGTAAATGTGATAATAATGTGATTAAGGAAATGCCTAAAATGGAATAAAAGGAAATAACCTATTTGGCATAAAATGGGGTATGTAAATTTGGTTAATTTAGCTGATTGAAGTGGTGACAATTTGAGGTCAATAATGTTGATATATTGTAATGGTTGAATTAGAAGACTATGTGGCATGTAATGGCATGACAATATGGTATGGAATGGCATGAGAAAGTGGCCAAATGATTGCTATTAAATGATGTATAATTGTATCACAAAAATAAGGTTGAATAAAAAGGACCCGTAACTATGTCATAAAAAATTGAACATGCGAAAATGGCTTGTAACTATAACATAAAATGAACACGTAAAATGACCCATAGTAATGGCATGAAATGAACATGGAAAATGATTGATAGCAGTCTAGTAATATGACCTATAATTGTCTAAAAAGTGCCTATAATAGTTCGGTGAAAATGACTTATAACTATCTGTTAAAAAGTGACATATAACTGTCTTATAAAAAAATGAACTTATGACAGCGACATAATGCTGTGTATTAATTACATAGAAATAAAAAAAATACATGACCTGTAACTGAATAAAAATAATTAATAGATAGTTGGCCCAATAGTTAGACACCCTTTAGATGGGTTAATCGGTCAACTAAGGATTAGAAACTACTAAAGTTATTGGTCCTCTTAGGACTTATCAGTGTTATTATGTAGGTGGGTGCAGCCGCCGATGTCTTAATATCTTAGCCCTACACATTCGGGTATTGGAAGGTCCACGGGATTGATCCCTACTACCCATTTGCTTGATTACAGATATTGGGAGGTCCCACAAGGCTGATCCCTACTATCCATTAGAGTTGTTTGACATTGATTATTAGAATATTGGGAGGTCTACAGACTAATCTCTACTATCTTTTCTGTCTGATATTGGGAGGGTTCTATGAATTGATCCTTGCTATCGTGCTAGGTAGGTGTAACTATCGAGATCTAAAATGTGGACCACTATACAACTCTAGATTTCCCTTTTATCTAATGCCTTAAAGAGTCACCTATCTAGTTAGGCCTAAATAATAAAAAAAAAGAAATGAACAATGACAATCAATAACAATGAGAAGTAAGGAAAATTAAAGTAAAGGCATGAGACTGATTAATATAATAATGAGGCATGATGATAAAATAATATTATTTTCATGACATGGAGTTCATATGATGTATTATGTATTCATGGCATGTGTGATGTGCTTGTATGTAAGCATGACATGTTTTATTACATTAAATTCACTACTGAGTTTCATTCTTAGCATATCGATGTTTCGGTGCACCGGTAGTTGAAAGATAGATGTTCATCCTCCATAGATTTTGTAATGTAATAGTGATAGCAATTGAAGGTATATATTTTTGTTCTTTTTAATGGTTGCTTTAGTGGCACTGATGTATATAATATGGGTTTTAGACATAGTTAGCTTAGATGCTAAAAATATCTATAAATGTTAAGCTAAAGTTGATGATGTATATAAGGCTTTTATCTGAATGGTGTATTTTATGTACTTTTTAATAATTATGGACCAGAGGCCCTATGTGTTGTCTAGGATATTAATGATGATGTGTGATGATATTGGAGGACTAGAAGGGTCTAAGTGATGATAGATGTTAATGATATTATTAGAAGTGTTTTTCACAGGTATATATTTTAAGAAATGTTACTCGAGTAGCTGTTATGCTGCCTGAATTTTATAAAGTTAATTATTAGTCAAAAAATGGATTTTAATGTTTGTTATGACTTGTATAATGATGTTTAAGGATTAGACTAATGTTTTAGGAAATATATGTCTAATAAATAAATAAAATCTTAAGTTTAAACAAATAAGGACTTGGAGAAATTTTAGGATGGTTGACCAAGTGGGAAGTGGCATTGTCCATCAGGTTTCTTTAGGAATCATGTAGAGGTATAACATTGGGTGGTATCAGAGCCTAGGTATTTTACATGAGTGCCAATGTCTAAGATTTGATTTTTCTAATAAGCTACACTACAATGAGGCTAATAGGTTGTTGTTCTATTCTAGTGATCCAAGATAAGTGAAAGAACTCTAGTAGCACAGGGAGAAGAGGTGGCAAGCCGTGCTCCTGCCACTATTTAGGGAGTAATAACCAATACAACTACACCAAAGCCTACTGATGCTATATAACAGCCACAACCATAGCCACAATAGCAGGCTCAAGCATTATGCACTTCTATAGTAGATTGTAGATTTGCTGAGACATACATTAGTAGCAACTCTACCTCTTCCACCAGCTCTAATACCTTCTCCACCTTGAGCTATATTACAAAAAGAAATACTTGGAGAGAGTTAAAAAGATGGGAGTAGTATATTTTCAAGGAACTGAGGAAGATGATACAGCCAGGGTAGTGCATTCGTTAGAGAGGACACTTAAGATTTTAGAGCAATTAGAATGTACAGAGGAAGAAAATCTAAAGTGTTCTACCTCTCTTTTTTAGGAGGAAGCTTTCCACTTGTGGGATATAACCAAGAAAAGGAATACAGTAGTAGATATATGCTAGGAATTGTTTGTAGAAGAGTTTAACAAGAGATACATCCCAGAGTCTTATAAAGAAAAGAATACCAAGAGTTCCTTAACCTGAAGTAGGGAAGAAGATCTATGTCAGAATATGAGAAAGATTTTGCAAGGTTAAGTCAATTTGAAGAGGAATTTGTCTTTACTGAAGAGGAAAGGTGTAACAGGTTCCTAAAGGGTCTTAATATGGAGTTATGTATGCAAATAGATAACCCAAACATTGTAGACTTTGCAGTTTTAGTAGCAGCAGCCTATGATATGGAAGAAATGTTGCAAGAAAAGAGGAACTTTTCTAATAGAAGAGGCCTTTCATACTAGGTCAGACTAGCTCAACACCTAGAGCTAGTAAGAGTTAGAGGGAGACCTAGTCTCAATCCCAGCTAGTGTAACAACCATAGAGATAGCCCCAGTTTCAGAGGTTTGGTTAAGCTTCTAAATCTAAGCCTCGACCACCTCTACGAGCCTCTAGTGCCCTAGCATCAACACCTAAGGGTATACCCCTAACTTGTCAGACTTATACTAAAAGACATTGGGGTTAGTGTTAATAGTTAAAAAGAGGAGAGTTATGAGGGTAGAAACCATTACCAGAGGGATTTTCCTTAGAGGTAGATTGAAGTTGCATAGACTTATGTATTAGCAGTACCCTAGAACAAGGGGTAGAGATAGAACAGAGGTAACCAGTCGAGCAGTAGTTAAGGGACCAAGTTAGAGGTTTGGGCTCCAACTAGATAGTTTGCCATTAGAGCTCATGATGAGGATAAGGTTTTGGATGTTATTGCTAGAACTTTTTACTTATTTGATACAACAATTTTGGTTTTAATAGATCCTAGATCCACTCACTCTTATATTTGCACCACACAAGCACAAGATAGGGGTTTAGAATTAGAGTCTGTAGGCATAGAAATTCAAGTAAGTAACCTAATCAGATAGAGTGTGACAATGAATAAAGTATATAGACACTATCTACTAGTGATGCAGAAATAACTATTCCCTATAGGCCTTATTGAACTTCCTCTCCATGAATTTGACATAATCTTGTGTATGGACTAGTTATCTAAATATCGAGCTATGGTTGACTGTAGTCATAGGAGGCTTACCTTTAGAGCAATAAAAAGACATGAAGTGATAGTTGTGGGTGAGAGAAATTCCCTGAATAACCTTATCTTAGTTGTTACTGCTAAACGACTCATTCGTAAGGGTTGTGAATCATACCTAGCCCATGTGATTGACACTAGCAACTCTATACCCGACCTTGATTAGATTCCAGTTGTGTCTAAATTTCCTAATGTGTTCTATAAAGAGTTACCAGGACTACCTTCATAGCCGGAGCTTGATTTTGAAATTAAAGTACATCCTAGTACCTCACATGTGTCTATTATGCCATACAAAATGGCACCTGTAGAACTAAAAGAGTTGAAGGCACAGTTGAAGGAATTGCTAGATAAGGGTTTTATTAGATCTATTACTTCACCTTGGGGAGCACTTATACTCTTTGTGAAGAAGAAAGATGGGTTATTTCGATTGTGTATTAATTATAGGCAATTGATTAAGGTGACTATGAAGAATAAATATCCTTTGCCTAAGATTAATGATCTTTTTGATTTGCTTAAAGGTGTTGGTGTATTTTCTACGATTAACTTGAGATCGAGGTATCATTAGTTATAGATTAAAGAGGTTGATATACCTAAGAATGCTTTTAGAACTAGATATAGGATTATGAGTTTCTATTGATGCCATGTAGACTCACTAAAGACTTCACAGGTTTAATGAATAGGGTCTTTCAACCTTATTTATATCAATTTGTGGTGGTGTTTATTGATTACATTCTGCTGTATTCTAAGACTAGGGAAGAGCATGAACAACATCTCAAAATTGTGCTACATACTCTAAGAGATAAACCATTATAAGCTAAACTGAGTAAGTGTGAGTTTTAGCTGAATGAAGTGGCTTTCCTGGGCCATATTGTATCAGTGGAAGGTATCAGAGTAGATCTTAGCAAGGTTGAAGCTGTGTTAGAATAAGAACCTCCTAGGAATGTGACTGAGATATAGAGCTTCTTAGGATTGGCTGGTTACTATAGAAGGTTCATAAAGGGTTTTTTCAATGATTACAATACCATTGTCCTAGTTGATAAGGAAGAATGTAAAGTTTGAATGGGATGAAAAGTGTCAAAAGAGTTTCAATAGGCTAAAGACAATGTTGACTGAAGCACCTATCTTTATTCAACTTTAATAGGGGAAGGACTTTGTCATTTATAGTGATGCTTCACACAATAGACTTAGATGTGTACTGATGTAAGAAGGTAAAGTAGTAGCATATGCTTCTAGATAGCTAAAGCCACATAAGAGAAATTATCCTACTCATGATCTGGAGTTGGTTGCAACTATGTTTGCATTAAAAATTTAGAGACATTTTTTGTATGGTCAAAGGTGTTATATCTACATTGATCATAAGTGTTTAAAATATCTTCTCACCTAGAAAGAGTTAAATTTGAGGTAGCGATGGTGGTTAGAGTTGATAAAGGATTATGATTACCTAATAGACTATCACTTGGAAAGGATAATGTAGTTTCAATTGCATTAAGCTGAAAGTTCATGGTGACAATAAGAGCAATGAATGTTAGACTGGAATATGAAGCAAAAAATGCCATCTTAGCTGAATTACATATTAATACTAATTTTAAGTAGAAAATAAAAGAGGCATAAATACAAGATGGACAATGGGTATAAACTATAAGTAAAGTCAAAGAGAGGAAGACTATAGAGTTTGAGTTGGGAGTGGATGAATGTTTATATTACAATGGCAGGTTGTGTGTACCTGATATAGATGACTTGAGGACATAGATTTTGAGAGAGGCACATAAAGCTCCTTATTCCACACTCCCAGGCAATATAAAGATGTACTTGTATTTAAAACCTCACTATAGGTGGTCAGGGATAAAACATGATGTAGCCAAATATGTTGCCAAGTGTTTGACATTTCAGCATGTAAATGTTGAGCATTAAGTTCCTTTTGGGTTGTTACATCTAATAGTAGTACCAAAATGGAAATGGGAGAAGGTTACCATAGATTTTGTGATGGGATTACCACTGACTAAGAACACGTGTCATATTGTGTGGGTGATTATAGATAGGTTAACCAAGATAGCACATTTTATTCTTGTGAGGATGGACTACTCTTTGGAGAAGCTGGCACAATAGTATATTAATGAAATTATGAGACTTCATAGTGTTCAAGTGGCTATTATTTCAGATTGAGATCCTCAATTCACTTCTAAGTTTTGCGAAAACTTGCATGAAAGTCTTAGAACTCATTTGACATATAATATAGCTTTCCACCTTCAGACAGATAGGCAATCATAATAGGTGATATAAGTACTAAAAGACAAGTTATGTAGCTATGCAATAGAGTTCAAAGAAAGTTGGGATTAGTACCTATCCTTGGTTGAATTTCCATATAATAATAATTATCAAGCTAGTTTAGGCATGGCACCTTATAAAGCATTATATGGTAGAAGGTGCAAAACTCCTCTTTGTTGGAGTGAAATAGGAGAAAGCAAGATTATAGGAATTGATTTGATTAAGGATGCAAAAGACAAGGTCAAATTTATAAAACAGAGGTTAAAAGCTAACACAGACCATCAGAAGTCCTATGTTGATTTGAAATAGAGGGACATAGAATATGAAGTGGGTGAAAAAGTATTCCTAAAAGTATCACCATGGAAGGAGATACTCAGGTTTGGCAAGAAATGGAAGCTTAGTCCTAAATTCATTGGTCCCTATGAGATTACAAAATGTGTGGGGTCATTGGCATATATGCTAGCTTTACCACCTGAGTTGTAATAGATCTATGATGCGTATCATGTATCAATATTTAATGGAACAAATTTGATATAACATATGTAATACCTATAAAAGAGATCCAATTACAGCCAGATTTGACTTATGAAGAAGAACCAGTACATATTCTAGATAGAAAAGCAAAGCAATTAGGAAATAAAACCATACCACTAGTTAAAGTGTTATAGAAACATCATAATATAGAAGAAGCTACTTTGGAAAGCAAGGAGCAGATGCAAGCTCAGTACTCACACTTATTTTCACCAGGTAATTTCTAGGAAAAAATTATATAAGAGGGGAAGAATTGTAATGCTTGTAAATTAGGGCTTTATGAATAGTACCTTCGCGGCTCGAATAGTGTTCTTGAGGAGTTGAGACACCTTTCTACGGCTTGAGAAGGGGCCTCGTGGTCATGAAACTTTGAAGGGCTATAAAATGGGCAAAATAAATGAATTTAAAAATTTAGCAAAACTAATAATTCGTTTTAGGCCATAAGCTAGTGAATTGTAGCCTTAAATGGACTTGGGCTGGGAATGACCCAGGATGTGCTCGAAAAGACCTAAAAATATAATACCTCAAGGTTAAAAATTCTAATATATTTATTGGTGAAGGAATTTTTATTCTTTGAGGTCATTCAATAATTTTTCAAAATTTCTTGATTTAACAAGGAATTAGTTAACCGACTTGGTGATGGAATTTTGACATGAAATTTTATAGGCCAGTACATGGGCATAATTAAAGATTTTTAAAACAAAAATGATGATTTTTAGTAGTCCAAATGAATTTTTAAAATTGCCTAAAGTTATAGCTAAAAATAGATTTTTTTAGGTTGCTCAGTCGACATGTGTTACGAACTGAGCCACCTACCCCCACTATAAATAGCCCTTATACATGCACACCACCCACATATACCAAGTCACCACCCTTCACCCATTTACCCCACCATTTCCATCTTGCTATCGATGCTAGTTTTAATAGTCCCCTCCTCCATTTTTCCTCTATAAGCACCACCAATCCTCCACCAAAATTCCATAAAAATTATAGGAGAATTATCCTTGTGATGCTTAGACTCTATATCCATTAGTAGAAGCTAGAAAAATGGTCTCAAATAGGAGTTTTGGCTATGATGGATATAAGATTCTATTTGTGTGCAAGTGTCAATTTCTCGATTTTTATTTTAGATTTATAAAGTCCGCATAATTCAAAGAATTTTCATGTTTTTAGATTTCAATTTAAAGCTTGGTACTATTTTTTTGTGAATTTTATAAGTTAGGATTCCATTACATTGGTGTAAGGCAAATTGATGAACAATAAAGGTATTTAAGGCCATAAAAGAAAGGATATAAATTACTCTAGGTATGTGAATTTGATGTAATACAAGCATGCCATGATGTGAATACATGTGAAATGCCATAAACATGTGAATGGAATTGTTAAAGTGAACATGTGTGTGCATAAATTA
>CANXYI010856831.1:0-13816 GCA_948208565.1 Hura crepitans | reverse complement strand
TTAGCAATTGACAATATGATGTTCTTATCCCGCCATGCTTACTTTTAAAAAAAAAAAGTAGTGCAAAAAGAAGTGTGCTTACAATGAAGCAAATGTGAGCTTATGAAGTGCTTGCTTTTTACTTAGTTATTAGATGCACTGAATGTGCTTGCTTTGAAAATGAAACTATTTACATGCCTAGGATTATAGACGTGTGTGCATTTTATGTGTTATAAATGTAAGATTAGTTATTGGCTTCGACAGTAGATTAGTACTGTTGAGGCAATTTTAAAGGGTTATTAACCAAAGGTTGATTTGTTTGGCTGAGGTTAAAAGCAAGTGTATATATAAGGTATCAGAGGACTGGGTTCAGTTATTTTTAAATCTTGTTTCCATTTTATTGTAGGTGAACATCAATTTTGGTTTTAAGAAGTGTAAGGTTTATGGTAGTTGAGAATCAAGGTGGACATTGCTTCATTAACCAATGATGCCCCCACTTTCTAATAGATTGTTAACTTATTATCTTCTTCTTCTTCTTTCTTTTCTATTTTTTTTGTCTTTTCTTTGCCCTAATTTTTACCTAGTGTACCCCCCCAAAGAAGGTTTTTGTACTAGTAGGCTATGCCTTAATTTTTGCCTAATGTGCCTCCCAAATAAGGTTTTCACATTAGCAGCTTCTTGACTTTTGCCTAATGCACCTCCTGAAGAAGGTTTTCACACTAGTAAGCTTCCTTTTTTTACAAGACAAAGGCACTTGCATAAGTGTAAAGATCTTGTGCTTTGATGCCTAATCTCCAAATGATGTACATTTACCAACATAGCCTATTCTTGCTAAGGACCAACCATATCACCTTTATCCTAAAAGGTGGTTATTCAGAGGAAAGAAGGGTGTTTCATTTTTAAGTTTTAGTTTTGTTGTAGGTTGACTTTGTTTGATGAGGTTTGGTGACATGCTTGGATAGACAACAAAGTAATAGGGTCATGGTTACAAGGGAGGCTTTATTTAGAGAAAGGATTTTTGGTTATTTTGCATGATATAACTCACCATTTGGCAACAAGTATGCATGAAGAAAACTATCGCAAAGAAATTTAATGCAATTAAACTTGATTCAATTAATTTCAACATTTAAACATCCTGGACCTCATTATGCTAAACTCCTATTATCAACCCACCACTAGGGTTTTCATGGTTGAATATTTTCTCTCTATTCTTATAACTTTTACCTAAGCCATTTTGAGGAATTTTCATACTAGCGGGGATTTTTTTCCTTTTTTCTATTTTTAGGAGCCTTCCCTTTTAATTAATGAGATTACTAAACTTCTTGTTTATTAAAGCAATCTTAATGTAGTGAAGGATTCCTTAATTTGGTGTGAGTATTTATTTGAGTAGCTCCCAGTTTAAACTTTGCTTACATGAATAGTGCCAGCTTTTGTCTGTCAAATTCCTAGTGTTTGGCTTTTGTTTCATTTTATTTTGGGGAAAGGGATTCTTAAACTTGCAACATTTATAAGGGGTTATTCAAGGAATTGGACCTTCCTTACACAATAAAATTTTTATATAAGAGAGAGGCACTTATTTAAGGTTTATTAATTACCCTTCTAATTATCGATATTTAGAATATGAAGATGATCATTTCGGGG
Organism: Hura crepitans; assembly: GCA_948208565.1. Taxonomy (NCBI): domain Eukaryota; kingdom Viridiplantae; phylum Streptophyta; class Magnoliopsida; order Malpighiales; family Euphorbiaceae; genus Hura; species Hura crepitans. The sequence goes on along the minus strand of CANXYI010856831.1, from coordinate 12,196 downwards.
CCTTTTTTTTTATAAAAGTTGGATTGGCATCAAGCTCAATATTGTTGTGCAAAAGGGTTTCTAAAGGCTTAGCTAGCATTAAGAACTTGGCCCAGAAGATGGAAGACTATTTTTAAGATCCTTCATATGTGCTCATATGGTTAATTGTAAAGCTAACCCAAGTTTTATTTGGTAAAAAAGGTTGATTAAAAATTCAATGCAAGGTTTTGGTTAGAGTGTTTAGGGTTTTAGTATCTTTAAGCTTTTCAATGGCTACTTAAAAGAAAGATTTGTAAGTTTTAAGCTATAGGGATACAAGAAAAATTTTATAGGGGATCAGAGTGGAAGATCATGAGTGATGAGAGCGAAATGGTATTTATGTTTGTTTAAGAGGAGACAAATTTAAAGTTTTAGATTCCTTGGATTTTTTTAGGTTAGGATTTTATAAAATGTTAGGGTTGAGATTTTAACCCCTACATAAACTTGTTTGCCAATCTCTCTCTTTTAATCTTTTAGACGCACTTTATCTTTATTTTTGTATGTTTCCTTAGCTTAGTAGTTGAGTGTAAGATAGATTCCTTTCTTCATTTATTTTATATTTGTTTTTTTCTTCTTTCTTTTTTTATTTTCTCTCCTCTCTTATCAGGGGTTATAGAAAATGTGATCTAAGATGTTTACATATGCCAAGATTAAATAAAACTAGTCATAATTGAATTAATATCACATATGGAACAATTATCAATATACATGTTATTGCATGGCAAAAGATCATACAAGGAAAATGAAGGGGGGAGCATTTCATTGAAAAGACAACATGTGATTTTTTTTTTGAATTCTAAAACATGTTTAAAAGTACAAAACACTTTTAAAGATATAAAAGAAAAGTTAAGGTATAGGCTTAAAGCTTCCTTGTGATCTAATAGCTAGTTGGTGAGGTTCATTCTCCTTTGGTGAGTGCCCAAATGGTAGTATGAAGAGTCTAACATTCATCTATGTGGTAGTCTATTTGTTGGTGATATTCATAGAAGAGATCAAAGCGGTGTTCAGACTTGTTTCGACTTTTAGCTAGTTGAAATGGGAGTGGTTGTAGCTTTCTTTCCAAAACCAACTTCTTGAAATGCCATCAAGGTATAACCAAGTTAAGGTGACCTTAGAGCTAGGTATAATATTAGTAAAGTGAGGCATCTTCTTACTCATAAACTCCTTCTTTATTTCATGGCTTTAAGATAATGAGTAACAAGCATTGCATCAGTTACAACATGATTATTGGCTTATAATACTTGATGCTTAAAAACCATGAAAGTCTTGAAGAATTTTTCTATATGAGGGGAGTATCTTGTCTAATTTGGTCTCTTATTAAGACTTCAAGAATATCTTTGGCCAAAGCAGCTGAGGTTATTGTTAGCATTCCTTGCCTGAAGTTATCCAAGCATTGGCTAATTCCTTTCGAGACACAAAGGCATCTTGGTTATCAAATATGGTTTAAGATAGAAATTGGCCAATCTCTTGAGTATGAAATAGGGGAATTTATCAGCTGGTGTCACAAAAAACAATGCCTACCAGTGCTAGCCAATAATTAGTCTCTGATGTCTATCAACCATAAAGAGTTAGTATGATGCATGATAGAAAATTATTTGTGATGAATGTATGCATGATATATAACATAGACAAACACATTTAAGTTGCCTTCAAACCTTATTTCTCCCACGCACAAGGTCTAGCTATAACTATCCTAGGTGGGCTTTATTCAAGCATTAATGAGAACACAAGAACATGAAAGGTGCACGGTTTCAAACTGATAGTGTAACACTCTTTATTTTAAGCATACAAGAGGTTTTGACAATGGTTATTGGATGAACTCTAGCCATTTTACATAAAAATTAGTTTAACTAGTCCTAATTATAAAATGCCTAATAGTTTAAATCTTGTCTTTTAAGAAAAGGTGAAATTCATTTCACAATAGTAGTCCATATCACACACAAATTCAATATATTATAGTATCCTAAAGGGAAATGTATCTAAGCCAATTACATGGGTTGTGATATAGTCCATCCTCAAAGTTATTATCCTCTAAACAGGTCCCTCCTAACAAGTCTTCCCAATCATGGGTAATAATGTCCTATTGGTTCACCATTTTATATACCATTTGAGTACGAGGCTTAAAGTGGTGATTATCATCCCTAACAATCTGCTGAATTGGATGAAAATGGCTTCATGCTTCAAAATGCCATTGGAGATAAAAAAGGGACTCATAACTTATTCTAAGGCTATAGGATGATATGCAATTTCAAAAAATGATAAACCTTAGGACTAGAGGTTCGAACAATATTAATTATAGGCATGAGAGCAAATTCTCATAGGGACTCCCTAGTAGAGTTGCCAATTAGAGATACCTTGACCATGAGCTCAAGCTGGACCAAAATGGAATAGGCCTCTAAAAGGCATGTTCCAAATGTGGCATAAGCACGGGAGCCCGAGTGTCCCCTACAATGTGATTTACTTAGTGGCAAGTGTGAGTTGCCACCTAAGTGGTTAGTCTAGGAAGTAAACCAAATGGATTCTGGGTTTAAAAATTCCCTCTTATTAATGCCCACCATATAATATTAGTTTTCATCTTAATGGTTCTAATTTTTATTGAGTCCTTTTAAGCATGTGATTATTATGATTAACATAAATATATTTGTACGTCAAAAAGCGGACAAATAGTATTGAATTAAAGCAAATAAAAAATATATAAAATATATATCATAAATATCCCACGTACATAAAATTGGGTTAATTTATTAAATCAAGGACATTAATCCAAAATCATTTTATTAGATAGGGATTAGTTCTAAAAAGCAATTTATTAAAAATATTTATTTTACTCATTAAAATAATTTTCTAGAGGCTTATGGAACTTTGGTTCCAAAGTCATATTTATTAGTTAAAAAATATTTTACTCTTATTTAAATAAAATAATTTTTAGTTAAAACTTTTATCTATTCAATTTTACAAATAATTTATGAACTTAAGGAGATTGGTTCTTAAAACATAATGTTTAAATCTTTTATTTATTAAGAAGAACATTTTTATCAAATTAAACTATTTTTGAGTTTACTAGAACATTAGTTCCAAAAATAATTTTATTTAAGTAATTTTTATTTAATTAAAATCCTTTTGGTTTAAAATTTTATTCTTTTAATTTAAACAATTTTGGGTGACAGGATTTAAGTCCTCAAAACATGTTGATTAACAAATTTATTAATTAAAACACCTCATTTTTATCAAATTAAAATAATTTTGGGTATTTGGAGACTTTGGTCTCAAAACTTTTATTTTTATATAATTAGGCTCTTATTTTCTATAAAACATTTTACGTGACTTTAATTTCTAATTGGACCAAAAATTATTTTAATTATCTATTACAATATGCATGAAATTATACAGGAAATATTAAAATGATTACAACTGAAAATCCTACTACAACTGTTCTAAAAAGCTGAACAAAAAATTAATTATAGACTAATAAAATGATAAAACACATAAAATAAATCTTCCATAGCCTATCTTGACCTCCCATAGAACTAAAAAAATCAAATATGGAGGTAGTTTTGACTCAAATAGTCACTCGGCCATTCAAACCAAAAATCATTGAACCCAAAATGTAGTGTCTTGGACACAAAAATAGACCAAAAAATTATTTTACTATGCCTATTTTTACATCCTCAACAAAAAAAATGAAAATAAATATCATAACAAAAATAAAATCAAAACCCAAATAGAATAAATTAAATCAACACATAAATAAACAAACAAGTAACCAAAAGACAAAAAAAAAATAGTATAATGAAGATAGTAAAGGACACAATATCATGGCCATTAAAAGGAAATGAACATCATATAAAGGGATTAAAAACAAGAAATCACATGCACAAAATCAAGAACACAAAATAATCATAAATGAAGAATAAAAAAAAATTCATTAAATCATCATATGTCTCACAAAAATTAGAGGAGTAAAATCATCCTCAATATGGGTTGAACCTTCACATAGGTTCATTAATGAAATCATTTTCAATATAGAATCATAGATTTAAAGAAAAGAATACAAAAATAATGGAAGAAGAAAATAAAAAAAATAAAAAAAACACATACACATAGATTAATGATTAAATTAATGAACAAAGAAATAAAATAAATGGAATAAAGAGAAAAGGTCACCCCTCTCCAATAGAGTAGAGCCATCAAAATGGGTCTTTCAAAGCTCTATTTTCATGGAGGATCATGGATCTTAAAAGAAGAAGAAAAGAAGAGCTAAAAGAAATCAAAGAAAAATAAATCAAAAACATAAAAAAAATGGACATTGAAGGGATAAAAAGAGAAGTCCTTTATAAGGGTTTCCCTAAGGATGTACCTAAGAAATGGGGGTTCTTTAAGTGTTATAGGATTAGGCCTTCAAAATTCGAGCAAAATCTTGTATTTACAAGTTCCTTAAATAGGTTTCAATGAAGGTTTTTCATGGGTTTTTTTTGGTGCAGAGAAAAGGTAGGAAGAAGATGAAGTGTAGGGAAAGAATAATCAAAATTATTTTTTTCTCTTGCCTTGTTATTGTCTTCGATCTCCTCATTCTCTTTTAAAAAATATTGTATTTCTTTTTAGAAAAAAATATACATATACAATAAAAGTGAGGCCCACGAATGGTCCCCTTTAAAATTAAAATAAAATAAAAAAGGAAAAGGAAAAAGAAAAAAATTTTGAGGCCCACAAATGGTCCTCCTTAAAAAAGAAAAGTTTTAGTTCATATATATATGCACATAAATAAAAAATTATGGGCCTATAATTCACTAATAAGATGCAAAGAAATGGCTATGTGGCAATTCCAGATGGCCACGTGGCAATCACGTGATGTTTATGATGGCATTATGTGACACCCATAAGATGACTTATTTTAATTTTTTTTATCAATTTTTGAACTTTTTTTAGGGTATTTTGTTTGCTTTATAAGCCTTCTCTTACATCCCTTGAGAATTATAAGATTTTTTAGAATTTCATTATTGGAAACCCTTTAAACTAGGAAGCATCTTGAATCTTTTTGTCTATAATTATTTTAAGGATGGATTGGTTATCTAGACATGGAGTAATAGTGGATCGTCATCATAAGAGAATATCTTTAACTACAATAGATGGTGATAAGATTAACATGATGGGTGTGAGGTAAGATTTTCTTTCTAATGTCATGTTGGCCACTACTACTAGAAAACTTATCCAAAAAGGGTGTAAAGCTTACCTAGCTTGAGTTCTTGAACCATATAAATTCGAGCTGAAAATCAAAGATATCTCTACTATATGTTAGTTTCCTAATGTGTTTCTAGAAGAATTACCTAGATTACCACCTAAAAGGGAAACATAATTTGGTATTGAAATTCTTCTAGGTATAACACCTATATTCATAGCTCTTTATAAAATGGCACCCATAGAGTTAAGAGAATTGAAGATTTAGTTATAGGAATTGCTAGACAAGGGATTCATTCACCCTAGTATATCTCTTTAGGGTGCACAATTTTTATTTGTTAAAAAGAAAGATGGGATCTTAAACTTTACATTAATTATAGGTAGCAAAATAAAGTCATAGGAAGAATAAATATCCATTGCCTATAATTGATGATTTATTTCACAAGTTGAAAGGATCAAACACTTTCTCTAGGATTTATTTGAGATCAAGATATTATTATTTGCAGGTAAAAGAATCTTATGTACCTAAAATAGCTTTCAGAATTTGATATGGACATTATAAGTTCCTGGTTATGCCATTTGGGTTAACAAATCCCCCGATTACATTTATGAATTTGATGAATAGGATTTTTCATTCTTTTTTCGGCCAGTTTATGGTTGTTTTTATTAATGATATTTTAGTTTATTAAAAATAAAGAAGTCAATGACAAGTATCTAAAGATTATTTTATAGATTCTGAGGGAGAAACAACTTTATGCAAAGTTAAATAAATATGAATTCTAGCTTGATGAAATTTGTTTTCTAAGACATATAACATTTGCGAGAGGAATTAAGGTTGATCCAAAGAAAATAAAAGCAATTATGGAACGAAATCCACCTTAAATTCTATTGAGGTTAGGAGTTTCTTAGGGTTTTTAGGTTATTATAGATGCTCCTTAATAATGCTTCTTCAGAAAAATGTCAAGTTTATTTGGTTAGATAAATGTCAAAAAAGTTTTGAGAAATTGAAAAAGATATTGACTCAAGCACTAATCTTAACACAACCAGTTGCAGGTAAAGATTTTTTTTTATATATAGTGATGTATCCCATAATGGTTTGGGGTGTATACTTATACAAGAGGGAAAGGTAGTAGCTTATGCATTTAGATAGTTGAGGCCACATGAGAGGAACTACCTAACCCATGAGTTAGAACTTGCAGTGATTGTGTTTTCTTTAAAGATTTAGAGACATTATCTTTATGGCGAGAGATGTTTTATTTATAACAACCAAAAGAGTTTGAAGTACCTACCAGCTTAAAAGGAGCTAAATATTAGACAGAGAATATAGATAAAATTGATTAAAGACTATAAATGCATTATTAATTACTATCTAAGAAAAGCAAATGTGGTGGCTAATGCACTTAGTCGTAAGTTCTTGACAGGTATAAAATTAAAATTTATCAATCCTTTTTCTAAGTTTTTGAATGGATAATATGTGAGATTGGAGTAATATATGACTATTGCTTTGAAATGTAACTTTGAGGAAAATGAACACTTGTTTATTTTTAGGAAGTCATGAAGCAATAATAGCTTAAATGAGAATTTGCCCTAATTTACTACAATGAGTGATGAAGGCATAGAAGTATGATGAAAAAATGCATCAATTGATGAAGCATGTGAAAGAAGGAAAGAAGAGAAACTGTATAGTAGTAGAGGATAGATGCATGTATTACAAAAATAGAGTATGTGTATCCAATGTTGATGACTTGAGATTGAATATCATGTATGAGGCTCATAGTAGTGTAATGTTATACATCAAAATAGTACTAAAATGTTCTAAAACTTGAAGTCTCATTTTTGGTGGTCGAGAATGAAAAGAGATATTATAGAGTTTGTATCTAACATTACATATCCTCAAGTGAAAGCTAAATCAAGTACCATATAGGTTAGTTCAATTGATTCAGATTCCAAAATGGAAATAGGACTGTATTACTATGGATTTTGTAATTGGACTACCTTTGAATAAAAAGAAGTGTGACTCAGTTTCGATTATAGTAGATAGATTGACAAAATTAGCCTATTTCCTTCTCGTGAAGATTGATTATTCCTTAAAAAAACTTACTAAGATCTACATCTAAGAGATAGTTAGACTTCATGGTGTCTACCTCCTTAATATTAGATCGAGACCTCGGATTTACATCAAGATTTTGGAAGCAATTCCAAGAAGCTTTAGGAACTAAATTGAGTTTTAGTACTACTTTTCATCTTTGAACAGATGGACAATTAGAAAGAGTGATATAGGTAATGATTTCAAACCTTAACCAGTATAAATTGTATTGATAAGAAATTAACATTAATATGTTAATGTTAAGTGCTTAAGGATATTATGAGAAACTGTGTTATAAATTTTAAAAGGGCTTAGGATTAATACCTTCCATTGGTGGAATTTATGTATAACAATGGCTACTAGGCTAGCATTCAAATGGCACCTTATGAAACTTTATATGGATGAAGTGTAGAACACGTTTGTTTTAGATTAAGCTATGTAAGAAAAAGCTTATAAGTGTAGAATTGGTTAGTGAAATTGAAGAACATATGAAGTTGAACAAAGAAAGATTAGAGATTCCTTCCAAAAGACAAAAATCCTATGCAGATATAAAGAGAAAAGACATAAAATATGTTGTGGGAGACAAAGTATTTTTAAAAGTCTCTCCTTGGAAAAAAGTACTTAGATTTGGCAAAAAGGGCAAGCTTAGTCCTATGTTCATTGGGCCTTATGAAATTATAAAACGAGTAAGACTAGTGGCCTGTATGTTAGCCTTACCATTGGAATTAGAAATGATTCATAATGTATTTCGTGTTTTGATGCTCAGGAGGTATAAATCTAATCCATCACATGTTATATCGATAAAAAAACATTAAAATTCAGCCTGATATGACTTATGAGGAGAGCCAATTTCAATTTTAGCACGAAAAGAGAAAAAACCTTAGAAATAAGCATGTTCTCTTAGTGAAAGTTCTTTAGAGGTATCATGGGACTAAGGAAGCAACTTGGGAGCCTAAAGATATGATAAGACAATAATATCTTTAACTATTTACATGAGGTATGCTCTCTAATTTTGAGGATAAAATTTCTTAAAATAGGGGAAAATTGTAATGACCTAAATTTACGAAATTGTATTTTATATTTGATTTTGAAATGTGAAAATAATGAATTTGCCAAGTAAGTTTGAGAAGGGGCTAAATGAAAAGTTTGGAATCAATCAATGGAATTAATCGTAAAGTTAGAAATAGCTTAAGGGAAAAAAATGGAATTTTGCTTAATTAATCGTTAAGTGAAGATTGTCTATATAAGTTGTATTATTTGATGTAAATAATTATCTTAAGATATAGCTTAAAGACAAGTGTATTAAAAAGGAGATTTTGTGACATATTTAACACACGCACACACACACATACATATATAAGTGGGAAAAGGGATAGTAGATAGAGAGAAAAACTTCTTCTTCTTTCCTTTAAGTTGCAGCTGAGACCTCCTTTCTTCTTTCCTCTATAATTCTCTTCTTTTACTATTAATCAACATTAGTTATAAAAACATGCAAACCAATTCTCAAAAGCTCAAGTGTAGCAATGTAGAGGTTATATTAAATTAAAATGAAAGATGATGTTTTAGAGCTAAAGTTGATGGCTAAAAAGGGAGATTTGATCAAGGTGTTTTAAGGATAAAATTTTGGTTTTTAAAGGATAGATTATGATCACATAAGTAGATAATTAAATTGGTACGTTCATAAGCTTAATCTAATAAGTTTTCTATTGAATATTACATGTGAAGTAGCTTTAGGTTCATAGTTTTGTTGAATTGAATTTTAATTTTTGGATAATTATTTTGATAGCATTAGAAGAATTTTTACATGTGATGAGTAAGATGAATTGCACAAGTATTATTATGTGTAATGGCATGAACTAAATTCATTGAAATTTTTTGCTATTAAAGTGCTCAAATGGATGACTTAGATTTATAATTTTAAACATGCAAAAATTTTGTTTAAGTTTGATGAAATTAATGTTACATGATAAAGTTTTAATTAGATTTTTAATTTGATATTGAGTTGAATTTATACCAAAACTTGTTATGTATCTATTGATATTAAAAACATTTTGAATTGTAATTGATTAGGAAGGTTTTTGAAGTTTATTTTTTAAAATTCTATAGAAAATTGCGAGTAGGGGCTGCTGAATTTTTAGGCCTCATGGCTTTAACCCCTGTAAATTTAATTCCCAACCTCTATTAAAATTAAGGTTTCATGGCTGTGACCCTCTGATTTTACCAAGTCAAATGTGTATTTTTGAAAGATTTTATTACTTTCAATTGGATTTTCATAACTTTTTATTTCAAAATTTATTTCTTTAACTTATTTTCACTAAAATTTAAGTGGTTAAATACTTACACACACATAACCACATATATGATTAAACACTTTGAGAATGTAATCAAATAATTAAATTATAAAAATTAAACCAATTTATGTAAATATAGTTAATGTAAATTTATATGTAATAGTTAGAAATTTTAATTAAAATATGAAGAAATATTTGTGATGTTCATGATGTTAAATGTATAATTATAACATGATTTAATATGTATGAATTATTACATTGCATGAATATACATAAGACATAATTATTAATAATATTAATTTAGACATTATTCATGACATTTTTATAAACATTGAATTTAATACAAGTTTTGGTTTGATTAATTGATATTCAAGGAAGGAATAAAAGGAAAGGCAAAGAGATTGAGAAGAATTAGCTTGTAAAGCTAATTTGAAGATATTGGAGAATTTGAGATTTGTGCAATAACATTTGAAATAATGTGTATTAATAATGGAATTATGAAGGATATAATTAATTGTTTACCATGCTTGATGTTGTTAATTATGATGCGAGGTAAATAAAATGTGGAAGTTATAATATATTTAATTTGATCTAATTGTTGTATATTTTAGCTTTTATCAAATGATAAATGGAATGAACATATGAGTAAATTTTAAATAATAATAATTGCCTTTAGTAACCCTAGTAGCAATAGACTTAGATAAGTTGGCATGCCAATTAGGGTATAGTGGTACCATATTATTTCAAGTTGTAGCCACATCCTCATTTGATTATGTGATCCTATTTTAAGGCTGTAGCCAATATCATATAACTTCAGGCTGTAGCTAGTTACTTTTAATTCTCGGTATTCTACTTTAAAAATTTATTCCACTAGTATTTACTTTGGTCAAATGTCAAATGATTCAAAATTTATAAATTTGATATGATTAAGTAATATCATATATGTATGCTAACTATAAATGTTTTCATTGTTTTATATAAATTATATAAATTGTCAATAAATGTATGTTTGCATATAGATATGATTTTCTATCTATGTTTATATTGACGTTTTATGATGCATAATAATAATTTCCATGTTGACCATGTATGTGTTTATTTTAATAAGATTATTTCATATGTTATTGCACCACTAAGTTGTTCATTGACTTAGTGTGTTGGTTTTATTTTCCACGCTCAATTTTGGAGTCAAGTCATATGTCTTTGGATCCACTATCATCAGAAATGAGTTGCACTAATGAAGCTTAAAGCTGGACATTTTTAAATAAAATGCTATGCAAATCTTTTTAGATGTATTTGTTCTTTCTTTGGTTCTTGGCATATATGAAAAACTGAAAGTTAGTATTTGTATATAAATAAGAAGTTATGGTTTGTATAAGCTTAAAGTGTATCCATTATATGCTTTGATATGGATTTGTTAATGATGATGATGGTTATTGGAGTGTATGTTGATAATTGTATTGTATTTAGTGATTTATGAGGTTGAGGCTGGTGAAAATAGAAGTGCTATATCTTTTAATGCCAAATGGAAATGTTATATTTTTTGGGGAGACTCTATCATAAATTTTGAGATATATGTCTAGTATAGTAGTTATAGTGAGATTATTGATAGTAAGTATAAAGGCATTGCATATAGCTAGCACCTCGGGGTTAACTATTATAGGTGCACCTAAACAACTATGTGAACACTATGGCAAGTCACATAGAAGTGTTTATTAGTGATTAATAGGGGCATGTCTTAGATGAAGAATAATTGATCACTGGCTTAAGAACTATCCTAAGAAGAGATATTGTCTTGCGTTACCCTTTTGATTTTCATAAAAATGATCAAACCGAAGCAGCTTAAGCCTTAACTTAGTACTCACTCCTCGAGTCTCAAAAGATGACAAAGAAGCTAAAGGAATCTAGGGCTGCCCCTTTTTTATTACCTTAGGGGTGCGAGTTAGGCACCACAAGGTAGGAGTCAATACCCAACGGAGTCGAGAAATAGAAAATAACTTGTAGGACCAAAACCAGAGCAGTTTGAAACCCTACTCTTATTTATACCTTAACTTAATACGGAACTTCGATTTGAATTTATGATGTTATTCTTCTCAAGGGATTTTTTGCAACTAAAGTAAATCATGCATTCATGTAGAAGAAGTTACAAAATATATTTACAGAAAAATAAATAGGTGCTTGGAATCGAAATAACATACATGAAATCGGGCCATTAATTATTTCGAGAACTTTGGTTCTCTCATGCCAATTTTAGAAAAATGGATTTTATTATGGTGACTTTTTATTAAAATTGGATGATGGGTTTGAGAACTTTGGTTCTCAAAGGTTAATTTGGAACAACAAGTTTTATTGTGATGGTTTTTTATTTGGAAGAATGGTTTGAGAACTTTGGTTCTCAAAGGCTTATTTGGAAAAATGAGTTTTATAGTGATGGTTTTTTATTTGGAAGAATGATTTGGAACTTTGGTTCTTAAAGATCAATTTGGAAAAAAATGTTATTGTTTTAAATTTTATTGTGAGAAAATCGGAATTTATTTTATTAACAGAACATCAATTTATTGGATAAAAATATGATTTAGACTATTATTTCCTTTTAACATGTAAAACCATTCTTCTACCTAATTTG
>CANXYI010856820.1:0-11772 GCA_948208565.1 Hura crepitans | reverse complement strand
GAGGTTTAAGAGGTCTATGCAGACTTTGAATGGGATTTTCAATTTTAGAAGTCTATGTAAACTTGTTGTCGACTTCTAAAATATGCATCTTTCCCTCTTTTTTTCCTTTTCTTCTTTTTTTTTTCTTTTTCATTTTTATTTATTTCTCTCTCCTCTCTACTATTATTGAGCCATTATATCCTTTGACTAAGTTTTTTATCAAATTCCCCTATCCACTGAGGAAAACCCACCACCTCAACTGATAAAGGCATTTTAAACAACTTCGAGGAATCCTCTAATGATGGAATGATTATCCCACAGGGTTTTATGAATTTTGCCCTTATAAATCAACTAAAGACAATCTCCTCCATCAATCATATTCGATTTAAAGACTAATGCCAATTCTAATGTAATTGGACTACTATACATACTCTAAGGCCTACATTTTCGTATCCCTCTTTTCAAAGACCGGTCAATCAGAAATGACTAAAGACCTAACCAAATCTCAGTCCTTAAATCTAAAAGACAAGAAAGAAGATTCAAATAATCCTAGTACTTTCCTAATCGATCACCTAGAAAGTGCAAGTTAGGCCTTATAAGGTAGGAATCGCCACCCAACCAAAGTTGGGATATACCTTGTACGGCCAAACCGGAGAATGGATCAAAATCCTACTCTTATTTATACCTCAAGTTAGCATAGAGTTTTAGATTAAATTTATAATTTTATCTTTTTCTTAAGTAGATTTTGAAATTAAAAATAGACACTCAATCATATAGAAACTTAATAAAATAAGCATATTCATAAGCACAAAAAAAGTACATAGAATAAAATGGCGCCATTTTGCTTAAAATAGCATAAAATCATAAATTTTCTTTTTAAAACATTTTTAAAATATTTTTTCTAGTCGATGACTCTATACCATGAGGGGCAAAGCCCCTACACCCCCCTTTGGGTCGATGTTAGGCATTGGTATTAGGCCATCAACACCACCACAGACCTCCATTTTTATGAAATTTGGGTCACACTATGAGCTTGTCAGGTTAGGTAAGAGTCCATATCCAAAACCATTTTCTCAAAATTAAGATTTTTTTTTGTGAAGAGAACTTCAAACTGGACATCAAGGTTCCCTCTTATAAGAACCTTTTGTCATTCTTCATTTCCATATATGTTTTAATCAAGGAATTAATAGAAAAAAAGGTAAAAAGAAAACATAATATCTATTTCAATCAAATCTGGTCAACCTATTTCTATTCAATTTTCTACTAAAAAATAGATTTAGCCATTATTTTCGAATCATTTCCTATATGATTAGATCTTTTCATTATTTCCATAGTTGTTAACACATTTATGCAACTTGAAATAAATATTTTCATGAATTTATAATGAATTATATTTGAATGAAATTTGGTCAACTGATTTTTATTCAGTTTTTAGCTAATAAAAATCGATTCAACCTTTACTTTTGGTAAAAATACATTTGATTACCTCTTCTATTATAATAATTGTTTTTCTAACAAAATATTTATTCAAGACAAGTGCTTTACATTTTCTAAAAATTTATTCCGGTCTTTTGACATAACAAATTCAACTTTAGTAGTTAATTTGTTATTTCCTCGTACAAAGATTGAATTAGAATGCAATGTAATTCTACTTTCAATGCTATCATATTTGACAAGAGTGCTAGAAGAATAATCTAGCTTAATCTACTCCTTTAAACAACTAAGCCTTAGGGGCAATTATTGAGGATATCAAACACTATGGTCAATTCTAATGTCTTTGGAAATTCAAGGCAAGCTTAAAGAAAATAAGTGTAATCAGCCTTCAAATCCACCTGTTTCAAGCCCAAAATGGGGTTTGCTTGCTTTGAACATCGCATCATGATTAGGTTCATCCTTAGAAATGATAATAACTTTAATCTAAAATTCATTTTTACACTTTATTTGATACATATCTTTTTTACATGTTTTAAAAAGTTAATCAAGCGACATGTCATAAATATAATTCAACCTTAAACCAACAGGGAAGGATATAAAATGCCAATAAAGCAAAAAGATCAGTTTTATGCTAAAAAGATCAGTTTTATGCCTTTCTTCTTTAAGAAATAAACCATTAGGTTTAAGATCAAAATGGATCCCGCTTGCTTTAAATATTGCAAAATGATCAAGTCTACTGCTATTCATCTTCAAAAGATACTTTTATTCATAGTATATCTTTATGCAATTTTCATCCAAAACCTTCAATTATAGAAGGTCTATCAAAAATTTCATTTTTACCTAAGATTCAACCTTAAAGGTCAATCAAAGGTGCAAACATTATCATTTAGAGTATAGTTCAGCTTTAACAACAACTACGCAACAATCATAACAGTTAAATAACAATCATCTTTTTGGATTTAGACATAAACTAGTCTATCTCTTAGATTTAACCATATGCTAATCTACCTTCATAGATTTAACAATGAGCCAATCTGTATTCTTTGGATTTAGCCATAAGCTAACTTGTATTCTTTGGATTTAATCACGAGCTAATTTATCCATTAAATTCAACCATATGCTAATTTATTTTGGATTCAGCTACCCACCAATCCATCTTCTAGGATTCTTTCATAAATTAATTTGACATCTTGTATTTGTCCTTATAAAACAATCAATCGATTGTAAACCAAATAGGTAAGTATTTCTAAATGAGGTACTTTGATGAGCACTATTACTTTTACATTTCATAGCACACACTAAAGTGGGGGTAACTATAAGCACCCAAGTTTTGGGCCTATGATGATAGCCAGAGATAGGCCCAAGCAACATTACAAAGTAGCCTAAGCTTATGTTCACACAGACTAACCTTGCTTATGTCCACACAAACCTTTTAAGCCTAAAGTTCACACGGACTAACAAATTGCTTATATAAACAAGTCAAAGCCACAACCCATGGTCCACCAGGACATCCAAAAGCCTATCGTTTGTATAGACTTACTTCTGTACAATAACGTGTGTACAGACTAACATTTGAAAAGCTTTCAGAAAGTTATATTCCTAGTTGGACTCTTATTCCTAATCTGATATGACTTTATTTAGTTGAACGAGATAGCCTAATTAGAACCCTATATAAACCATTTTATTCACGCAAAGGAGGGAGAAGATGTTACACCCCTTTTACCAATATTCAAGGACACCAGATGTAGGAGTGACATATTTTATGGTATTAGAGCCAAGTTATTGTAACATCCTAAGCAAATTCAACATCGGTAAAACACAAGAGCGACCATAGGTATAAAAAGTGCTCCCAAATTCCACATCGAATAAAAATATGGGAAAAGGAGGTTTATAAAGGCTTAGACTCAACTACTAGCAATAACTTGGGTTAACCATTTTAGGCCATATGAATAAGCCATTTGCAAGTTATTCGAGACAATTGAGTTTTGGCTAATAAAATTGGGATTAGAGCCACTCCACGTGTAACCTTGAGCGATGGTGGCATAAACCTTAGTGGGGACATTGAGTCCCTTATGAGGGATGTGTTGTAACATTCTAGGCAAATCCCACATTAGCAAAACACGAGAGTGACCCTGGGTATAGAAAAGTGTGACACTTCTTACTCGATCCACTTCTAAATTTAGATGAGAAACAACACACAACTAATATCAATCCTTAGCAATATGTTCATTTATCTTATCGATCATCTTAATAATACCTTGTCATATACATCTCTATATAACCAGTTCTATCTGTGTACATACGTATAACTTTTCTCCTTATTCCTTTCTTTCTTTAATCACCATAGATCTCATCATGACTATACCAATCCCTTCTTTTATCATTCACCTATATAAGTGCATGTCCTATCAAATTTCATATTTAATCAGAGTGATATGCATATATGAAAAAGTGAGTTATGCATATATGATGATGTCGATGACAATGATGATACAATATGTTTATGCAATTTCTTATAATGATACTCATATGACATGATGCATATTCCAACCCTATGTATCATGAGTTAATAAAAATTGCCCGTAATATTGAGAAAATTTGAAAGGAACACTAGAAACATCAAACTCCTATATCGTCGAATACTTCTTTTCACTATTGAGTCCACTGATACCGTATTTCTTATATCTTGCTAATGCATTCACGTGTACCCTTTAGTTATATTAGATCAGAGACTCTCCATTTATGCCAATATTATACCACTAGCACCATACCCCCTTTTAATGTAATCCTCTTATATATACTAATTATCCCCTTTTTGTTAACCACAGTCCCAATGTATCAACTCAGGCCATTTCTTATCTCTACTCCTTTTGAGGTTTAAGAATGGGCCTTATCCATGTACTACCAACTTAAAAGAAATAACTTATGGCATCCCAATAGTATACACTTATAATATATAAAATCTTAAACCTATGGCACTCATATGATCCTTATATAACAAGGAACACCTAAATCGAGCTCTGATACCACCAAATGTGGTGCCCTTACTTAATCCACTTTTGAATCTAGATCAGAAATAACACGCAACTAATATTAATCTTACTTTAATCCTTATTACCTAAAAAAACCTTTGATTAAACTTAACTATCTTAAAAGATTATAAATGCATGTTTACTACCATCACATATTATATTAAACATTTTGGGGTCATCGTATCAAAAATTCGACAATATAATAGCTATCCAATGACACTATCCCAAATAGTAAACTACATAAAAATAACACTTCTAATATCTCAAACATCTCAGACTACAATTATTCCACAATCTCTATCACATCTTAACATATATCATCCACACATGTTCTTATCAAGAATACCATATGCAAAACACACCAACTTATATATACATACATAAATATACATATATATATATGTACACACGCATATACACAAACACCTAGAGTCCACTGATAAAGACTATAAAGATACATCACTTATGACAATATATGCCTATTGCCCTTTTTATCTTTCATACGAATGCCAAAAACTAAACTAACTTTTTATACATATACAAATAAAGCAACATAGATCCAAAAAAAGCATATTCCACTTCGATAGTCTTCATCTATTGAAACTTATAACTTCTACATGCTTTTGTACATATGCACTTACACATCACAAAACACAAACGACGTGCTAAGCTATACACCTTAGTGGTGTATCCTAATAAAATTAGCTTAAGCAATTATACATACTTAATCATACACGTATAGTCCATTATTATTTATATGTTGGGTATACATGATTTTAGAAAATGAAAACATACCACACATGAGAATCAATTTATTTATTCATTTATATTACTATACATTATATATATTTCCAATTAATTGTCATCTTAATCTACCTATAGCATTGATGTTACTCGTGCATGTAATGTCACTTAGCAAACTTATGTAATATTTCATTATAAGAAGCCTATTTATTATTCCTTTACCATTAGCTTAGTATATCGATTTCTTATATTATAACATATATTTTCTTAACTTAAGCATTTTTAGATTATATTAGATAATAAGTTACATATCTCCTTTTATAACTTAACATGTTTAAACCAAAGTGAACACATGCACTGTATTCTCATAACTAGAATGTTTTGATTCATCTAGCTATTTCATACAACATAGACATACTTTCTTTATCATAAGTCATAAAACTATTTTCAACCTAAATATAACCTTTCTTTTATTTAAAACCTTTAGGTGCATATTATATTCCCTATTACATATTTCTAACATTTCATGCATCACGAATAAGTTAATATCATACATTTCATTTCCTTAAAACCAACAACAATACTTATAGTAAAATAGACACACATCATTTCATTAAGCCATAAACTCCACACACACATGTTATCTAATCTTCTAAGACTTAAACATCACATAAGCATACATGTATATTTATTCTACATGTGACTTTCTCATAATTACAACACGTACTAAATATCTTATCCTAAGTAAGCATAGTTTATCATTAAATTATTACTTTACCTTGTCATACTCTTTATTATACTTCTTTTTTATTCTTAAACATATATACATACTTACATGCAAATGCTTATTTTACATATTACCAAGAAAAGACTAAATATCACATACTACCATATCCTTATATAGGCCTTTAGGCCAACATAACATCATGAATTCATTAGTCATTACCAAGGTATTTAATTACTCATACATATGTCATTATTCATACATAAATGCTCCATCTTTCTAGACAAAATTCATAATCACATACCGTACCTCATATTCAATATAAGTCTACACCATGTTATTTGGATCACTTATAATAAGTAATATATATGCAATGCCATTTACTAATGCATGTTATATGTCTCACGATATTAAACCAATTTTATCAATTGCTTATCAAAGATTATTCACTTATACAGCTTCATTTGTTTTACTTTATGTCTCTTTTAACATACCCATACTCAATAGATAATGTCCAGATACTTGATAATGGGAACTCTATGGGTCACATAAGCCATAATTATGGGACCATAAAGGCCATAATGGAGACCATAGAGGTTATAGTAAAGACCTGAAGGTTAAAGCAGGGACTACAGAGGTCATAGTAGGGACCTGAAGGTTAAAGCAGGGACCACAGAGGTCATAGTAGGGACCTAAACGTCATGATCAAATATAGGCTCGAAGGTAAAAACTAGGGTCCGAATACCATAAACTAAGGCTTGAAAGCCATATACGGGGGCTCAAAGGCCATAAATAGGTACTAAGTACCCGAACAACTGCTAATATCCCTAGTTGACCAATCAACCTATCCAGACTAGGTTTTTTACATTTATATAGGCATATTTTATTCTTTAATTAAGTTTCATATAATTACATGTAATTTACATTAGGCACATTTAGCATATGTCTTACTTTTACATAACCTTAACATTTCATTTCTCATAGATGCCTTAAGCACCATTAAACCACATTTTAAGCCATTCATACATCATACTTTAAATCAATACCACATTTTTAAGATAAGTCATTTAGCCATCAAACATGCATAGCCATACTATCATGCTTATCACATCCACATTATTATTTCACATTATGTATGAATCATATGTTTATTACAAATCCATATTCTCATTTAGTTTCCATTACATACTCATGCATACATCATGTACACATAATTCATTGAAGTTAACAAGCCACTCATATACCTTATTTATGTGTTTTGGCCTAACCTACTCATCAAGAGTCAATTTACATATCCATTCATTAGCATGCTTAAAGGATCTCACTTAGTCTAGTAATGCTACCAATCATTTTAATCACATCCTTTATCTATAATCATGAACATTTCCACGCATTATAGTTAACAAACCTCAAGTCTATAATTATAACATGCAAATTTCATAATACTAAAATATTATACATTACATGAACTCAAAAAGGGATATGCCATGTATAATTTGGCCAAGATAACATTTCTACACACATCACCTCTTTTCATCATTTAACACATTAAGGACATGCATTTATGACTAATTTAACTACCATTGCTCACACATGTCATATCTCACAAAACTCACACACTTAAAGCATTAATCACATACATACATTTATTCTTATCAAATTACTCATCTTACATACTTACGTTCATAACTATTCTAACTCTCATTCTATATACATGTTATATCATCATATTACATTAAGTGATTACTTTTGATCTTTGACTTCTATAAGCGTACATCATTCGACTATGACTAATTCACACACTCATCATTGTCTTTATTTAACATACACACTTTAAACCAATATTTTCATACCATGTTATTATTATACATCATGTAACTATATGTGAACATTTTAATCCATAGGCTTATACATTTAACCCTACCATGTTTAACCATTCATATTCATTTTTATTCAATATTTACATATCATTACATATTCATTCATCATCAACATAGTCATATAATTAACTCATATATGAATTACATAAAAAGCACACTCATTTATTATATAACACACTTCAACATACAAAGGCTTACACTACTTGGATACACATACCACTAAGTCTAAATTCGATTTAAAAACTTTTCAAAAACCTCCTTTTAACATTAATTAGACTTTTCCTTTGTTTCCCCCTTATTAGCTCCATCTTCCTCTATACACATAATAACCAAAAATAATCAAAAATTCCATATAAATTTCATGTGTATCAAAACATCAAATTGATCTCATAAAACTTCAATTGGGACATTAATACATCATTTAAAAATAATCCCTAAAATAAACATTTCCCTCAAACTTGGTTACTATTCATCCATAACATTCAAAATTTCATAACCATCTAAACTTCAAATTAACTTCATAATACTTATATTGGACTGATAAATAACCCATAAAAATTGCACAACCTCAAAAAAAATGCTTACCAAAATTTTAGGTCCCTATTCACTCAAGACCAAGCCATCTAAAATTTCCCAAATCATGTGTTAAAATGTTAATTTGATGTGTAAAAGATAGCTTTTAGAAGAGAAAAAAATCAACATGAGCTTTGGAAACTCACTTATGGCCAACGTTTGGGGGAGGAAGAATAAAGAGTTTAGGGCTGATATACCTCTCTCATAAGACCATTTCTTTGACTTTTATATGACCTTAGATTAAGGGCTAAGATTTCTCAAAAAAAAATCCAATGGCCCAAATTAATAAGCCCACGTTTGTTCTCTCTTTTAAGGCCCTTAAGTGCTTTCTCAATTTAATTCTCCCAATCTATACACTAATTAACATCTCTCATAGTTCTAAATAATCACACATACCATTTCCTGATGGTCTTGAATAAATTAGAAACAAAAACCTTAAAAATTCAATTTAAAATTACTATTTTACTAGAAAATTCCTATGATCTTCAAAACTTCCAAGCCCAATTCCATTGGATTCCTTGGAATATTTGAGCATCAAGTTGTGAAGCACCCAAGTTAATCTAGGCAAAAATGTTGAATTTTTTGTTCAACTTTATGCTAGGTTACTATTTATTTTACACTGTCATAAAAACTTTATTACTGATTTTTACCTCCTTAATAATTTCATTTCCACTTCAAATTTTGCTTAAAATTATAGGTTGCATTAGTGTGACCGGGTCTCGAGAAATACTATTCATATCCTAGAAAGTACTATTTATTAACACACTTGTTATCTATCATTAACCCAAATGTTCTTATTTCATGCTAAACTTCACTCATGGCTTATTTATAACATGTATTATTTATTCATATAAAAAGTATTATCCATGTCCCAAGAATTACTATTAAAGACCCTAGGATTTTTTAGCATTACAAAATATGCTTTTAAATCCCACATTGGATATAAATGTGGGAGGAGAGAGCTTTATAGAGGCTAGGATTCAACTACTAGCAATAACTTAGGTTAACTATATTGGGCCATTGTAAGTTATTCAATACTGTTGGGTCTGGGCCATTACAAAAGAAGAAAACCCTATGAGGAAGTTATTATACTAGTCTAAAACCCCCACAAATCTATAATTTTCTTCTAAAACTCAACTATTGCCAATTGCTTATGCCATAATATCCAGGTAAAATTCTAAGGCTCTTCAATTAAGGTTTAATCTCTAAACCAATGATCTCACATGATTGATTGGTCTCTGTGAGGTGATTCCCTGCCATCCCTATACCAATCAAAGGAGTAGGTCGTAATTCTTATCTTGTACATTCTACCTTGTATATGTAATCTGTATAGACCATTCTTCATAGGAAGTTTAGTCTATATAGACATCTTTTGATAATGACTATTATTTATGATGTTCGTATGGACTAATGTTCAATAAGCATGTTATAGTTATTGTAAGATAAATCATGTTAATATGTATTTTATGGCTAATTATGATGTATAAGGCATGTTTAAATCAAAATTAGAATTGTTGTACATTATCAAGGCATGATGTTAACTATGATGTGTTAATTGAATCTTAACTATTCTGTTTATAACTATAAATAAGTTTTATACTTTGGATTCATTACAAGTCTAAACAAACTCCTGTCACAAGGTTTCTAAGTTCACACAGATGAATGTTGTGAATGTGCATATGTATAAAGTCTATATAGACTAAGTGTCAATTATAGTATTTGTGTAATATCTCTTTTAATGTAATCATTGCTTATAAATGTGATTATTATTCATGTATATTAATAGCCATGCATTCATTAATCATATGCCTTGTTATGATACATTTGTCTATGGTTATAAGTTCCGAACAGACCTCTATTTGTTTTACTGTAACACCTCTCACCCAGTCGATCGCCTTACCCAAATGAGAACTGGCACATAAATGATATGCAAACTACTTTTATTGAAAACCTATAGCTTAAAACCTTTTCAAAAACATTTGTACATGTATAAACTTCTAAAATCTTGATTTACTTAAAACCTCTTTAAAATTCTAAACACCATTTGGGAATCATCATGTCAAAAATCCAACAGTGTAACAGCTGTACCGAAACACTATCCCAAAATAAAAAGTAACCTACAATAAAAAAATAGCACTTTTAAACTCCTTTCAAACTCAAGCATCACCAAAGGATCCTCCTAATCCAACCCAATATCACAACACAACACATTCTTAAGGTGATCATTCTTACATTATGAAAATAAAGAAATCTAATATAAAAGTAGTTTACATAAACAAATTACAAAATATTGCATCATAATCAGAGTTACAAAACATATAAAAACTAGTTTAGGCCCTTTTTTACCCTTTGTATAACATATGAGTGCCAACTTGACATACACCCCTTAATTTATAGAAAGAAAATGTCAAAATACCAAAATATGGTGTCCTTTGATCTACACTATTGGTAAGGCTTCAAGCTCTATCTATACTTTTACTTATGCATTGCAAAAAGAACAACATGCTAAGCGTAATGCTTAGTGGTGTATTCAATATAGCATAATTTAACTCATGCACATGCGGTCATACATTCATGCATTCATTTAGCATTAACAATTGTAACCAATTTATATTATGTGCAGTGTGTCATGCATAAGTGTGCAAGTGAGCATTCATAATAATTTACATTAATCATTCACATATAGATTGACATGCAACACACATGTTCTCATATATTTATATAAGTTAAGCATTACTCATTAACTTAGCTCATATATTTAACACAAACTCCCAAAACTGGATAACGAGAATCATTTATCTCAAAGGTCTAACATTGACCTGAAGGTCTAATACATTGACCACAAAGGTCTGGTGTTAACCACGAAGATCAAAGGCATTGACTTAAAGGTCTAAAGCACTGACCTATAGGTCTGGTACATTGACTCGTAGGTTTGATATCAAATAAAAGCTCCCATAGGCAAAAATACATTAGCTTATAGGCCTAAAATAAGCACCAAAATGCCCTAACAATTGCTAATATCCCTACCCAGCTAACCTATCCAAGTTAGGTTGTCTACTTTTATGGGCCATCAACATTCTTACTTATGTTTCACCTCATTAGAGTAGCTTTTAAATAACTTACAAGTCCTTTAGCCAAAAAATAACTAAGATCAATTTTTATTTCAATTTTACTTTATTTCATTTGATTATTTTCATTCACATGCATGACATCATATTATACACAAATCATTCATGCTTTTTCATCATCACATTATGCCACTTTTAAATTCATTTACAAGCATTCCACTTACCTCATGCTCATATGCCATTAATATCCATTGTGAATACCTTAAGTATTCACTAACCAATATAAGCCTTTGGCTTTACATAATGAGGGATTTTGGTCATGCTCATATAGATCGGAA
>CANXYI010856751.1:0-11123 GCA_948208565.1 Hura crepitans | reverse complement strand
AATTGGAAACTTACTAAATGAATAGTAACATACCCATAAAAATAACAAAATGAATAGTGAATTTGCAACGATATGCTAACAATGTCATTCTGTGTGAAATATTGCATGTAATATAGTTTATTAGCATGAGTGACATGAGGCATAGTAAAAATAATTGTAGAAGTCATAATTAGATAATGAATAGAAATTTGGCCCATCAATTAGACACCCACTAGATAGGTTGACGGGTTAACTAGAGAATTAGCAACTGCTAGGTAGTTTTGTCCTTTTGTGGCCACTGTTGTCTATTAGACGTGGTGAGTGTAGCTGTCGAGGCTCTAAGATGAACCTTGCACACTCAGGTATTGGAAGGTCCATCTAGATTGATCCTTGCTACCCATTTGATGTCCGTGACTATTGGGAGGTCCCATGGGGTTGATCCTTGCTATCAGCTATGATGCTTTAGAGATATGACTCAGGGTATTAAGAGACACCATAGGACTGATACCTACTATCCCACTTGCAAATATTGGGAGGTCTACAAACTGATCTTTGCTATCTACTTGTCCGGTATTAGGAGGTCTATGAACTGATCCCTTATATCAGGCGAGGTAGGTGCAGCTACAAAAGTCCAAAATATAAGCCACTGCACAGGATATATCCGGTTATCCAGTCTCTTAAAGTGTCGTCTATCTGTTATAAGCCTCAAATGTGATGAACTTAATCATGAACTAAAAATATGGACCTTGATTTGATAAAACAACTAGAAATCATTAAATAGGGTCATTGGCATCTAGATTGCTATATTGCATGACTATATGGGATAATGTATAAATGTATGTGTATACATGACTCATATGTGTGCTTGCATGTGTGACATACTTTATTTTATCCATTCCACCACTAAGTTTGTACTCAGCATGTCAGTGTTTCAATGGCATAGTCTATAGACTTGTTAGCTATTTAGCTTCAGCAGGAGTCAATGTAGCTGCCCCAAAGTCTTTTGGGCACATTTTTGTTACTCTTTTGGTTTTGTAGATAGTCACTCATGTATAATAGGTGTAAAGTTAGTAGTATGTGTCAAGTACATAAAATTAAGTTAGTAACACTGAATAACTATATAAACCTAGTTTTTGATATGTATGAAAATGCATGCTTGTGTTTATATGTCCGTGGGTCTGAGGCCCTATGTATTGTTGTGTTGATGAATGATGTTGGTTTTGGGGGACTAGAAGGGTCCAGGGGTGAAGTGGTGGAAGAAATTGTTTTAGGAGTGTTTCTTGCAAGAAAATTTTTGATTTTTCACCTAAGTAACCGTTATGTTGCCCAATTTTTCTATAAATGGTTAACAGTCATAATCTAGTGTTTAAACAGACTAATATAGGTAGTAATGAAAGGTTATACAAAGATAAACAATGAGTGGTCAAGTTAAGTCAAAGTTGGTCAAAGTTTTATAGATGTTAAATGAGTGAGCCTCGAGGAAATCCAAAGATGGGTGACCTACTAGGAAGTGGCACTCTTTGTCTGTTTCCTTCAGGAATGGATAGGGGGTCTTACATTTAGTGGTATCAGAGTAGGTTTACATGTTCCTAGGTGTACTATACATGAGTGCATGAGTCTAAGGTTTTATTTTTGGTCAAGCTACACTGCATAAAGCTGATAAGTGTTTTTGGTACAGTTGTAGAGATGATGAGTGAGTAGATTCTGCCAGATCAAGGGGAAGAAGTGGCCAGTCATGGTCCCACCACCATATATAGTCTAGAGGTGAGTGTTGCCACTTTAGAGCCTAGTGATGCTACCCACTAGTTGCCACCTCAACCATAGCCTCAGGCTCAGGCTTCCCCAGCATTGCTATAGCAAATAGTAGACTTACTGAGACACACAGCAACATCTCCCCCACCACCACTAGCTCTAGTTCCTACTACACCTCCATTAGCTCCCACAGCATTATAGAAGACTTATCTAGAAAGGGTTAAAAAGATGGAAGCAGTGGATTTCCTAGGTGCAAGATGCAACGAGGGTAGAATATTAGCTAGAGCGAACCATGAGGATTTTAGAGTAGCTAGAGTGTACAGAGGTGGAGTGTCTAAAGTGCTCCACCTCCTTGCTATAAGAAGAAGCATTCCACTGGTGGGATACCTTGAGAAAGAGGAAAGCAACAACTAACATCACATAGGAGTTCTTTCTTAAGGAATTTTAGAAGAAGTACATTCTTAAGTTCGAATAGGATAAGAAGAGGTAGGAATTCTTTAATCTAAAACTAGGATGTAGATCAATATCAAAGTATGAGAAGGACTTCGCTAGCTTTAAGCAGCTATGTAGTGGAGTTCATTTTGACTGATAAGGAGAAGTGCAAGGGGTTCAAAAAGGGCCTCAATGTTGACATGAGGATGTAGATCTCTAATCCTAAGATTAAAGACTTTTTAGGGCTAGTAGCTATTGCATAAGATATGGAAGAGATGTTACAGGAGAAGAGGGAGCTATATCAGAGGAAGAGACCATTCCCTACGGGTCAGACCAGCTCAGCCCTAAGAAGGGGAAAGAGATAGAGGGACTTTTAGCTTAGTTAGTAGTCCCATAGATAGATAGGCTAATAGTCCTATAGGTAGGCTCTACCACAAAGATCTGGTCAGACTTTTCCTCCTAGGCCTTGACCACCTTTATCTCAGTAGGCCTTGAGTGCTCCAGTATCAACAACTAGAAGTGCACCTCTAACATGTGGGAGTTCCCAAAGGAGACACTAAGGCCAGTGAAGGTAGTTTAGATGAGAAGAGTGTTTTGTATGCGAAGCCAAAGATCATTTCTAGAGAGATTGCCTCAAAGGCAGATAGAGGCTACACAAACCCAGGCATCAATTCTAACAACTCCCAGTATACCCTTGAGACAATAGAGGCAGGACTAACCGAGTACCATTTAAAGGACTAGGTTAGAGGCTAGAGCTCTGGCACGATAGTATGATATCTGTGCCCTAAAGGAAGTCGAGGCTCTAGACATCATTATGCATACCTTTCTTTTATTTAATGCCCCAGTATTAGCTTTGATAAATCCCAGATCGACACACTCTTACATTTACACCACATAAGCACAAGATAGGAGACTTGAGCCAAAACCTGTAGATTTAGATATTGAAGTGAGTAACCCAATTGGCTAGAGTGTAATAGTGAACACAATTTATAGACACTATCCTCTAATGATTTATGATCAGACTTTAGATATGATAGAGCTTCCTTTTCATGAGTTCGATGTCATACTTTATATGGATCGGCTGTCAGAGCATAAAGTAGTAATTGACTATGAAAAGAAAAGGTTGAGTTTGATGACCCCATTGGGTAAGAGGTGACTGTTATGGGTAAAAAAGACTCTTATCTAACAACATTGCAACTATTATAGCCAAGAAACTCATTTGGAAGGGATGTGAAGCATTCTTAGCTTCTATGGTAGATATGAGTATTATAACCCCTGGCCTATATTAGATACCAGTTGTGTCTAATTTTCTTAATGTGTTTCTAGACGAGTTACCAGGATTGCCTCCACATTGAGAGTTAGACTTTGACATTGAGACACATCCTAGCATGAATCCATTGTCTATTACACCATATAGGATGGCACCAGCTGAGTTAAAAGAGTTAAAGGTGCAGTTACAAGAGTTGTTAGATAAAGGCTTCATCAGGCCTAGTGTTTCGCCCTGGGGAGCACCTGCATTGTTTATCAAGAAGATAAATGGGTCGCTCCGGTTGTGTATCAATTATAGGCAATTGAATAAAGTTATAGTCAAGAATAAATATCTCTTGCCTAGAATCGATGATCTCTTCGACCAGTTGCAAGGTGCAAGTATCTTTTCCAAGATAGATCTAAGATCAGGATATCATAAGTTGTGGATTAAGAAGAGTGATATTCCAAATACCACTTTCAGAACTTGATATGGGCATTATGAGTTCCTAGTGATGCCATTTGGGCTTACTAATGCCCCAACAACCTTCATGGATTTGATGAACCAGATTTTTAAGGCCTATTTAGATCAGTTTGTTGTTGTGTTTATCGATGGCATCTTAATGTATTCTAGAACTCGGGAGGAGTATGAACAACACCTCCGAATTGTGTTGTAGACTCTAAGGGAGAACCATTTAAATGCTAAGTTAAGTAAATATGAGTTTTGGTTGGAAGAAGTAGCCTTCTTAGGTTATATTGCCTCAGCTGAGGGTATTAAAGTGGACTTGAGCAAAGTTAAAATTGTGTTAGAGTGGAATCCTCTTAGGAATGTGATTGAAATTCGGAGTTTCCTAGGATTAGTAGTATACTATTGGAGGTTTTTAAAGGGTTTCTCAATGATTGCAGCTCCACTAACATAGTTGATAAGAAAAGATATGGAATTTGAGTGGGATGATAAGTGTCAAGCTAGTTTTGAAAGATTGAAGCTGATGTTAACCGAGGCTCCCATTCTCACACAGCTAGAACTAGGGAAGGAATTTGTGATATATAGTGATGCCTCACACAATAGACTTGGTTGTGTATTGATGCAGGAAGGCAAGGTGATTGCATATGTCTCTAAGCAATTAAAGCCTCACAAGAAGAACTATCCCACACACGATTTGGAGTTAGTTACAATTTTGATTGCATTAAAGGTGTGGAGACAATACTTGTATGTACACTAACCATAAAAGCTTGAAGTATCTACCCATATAGAGGGAGCTGAACTTGAGACAACAATGATAGATGGAGTTGATCAAGGACTACGATTGCTAGATTAACTACCATCCAAGAAAAGTGAACGTGGTCGCAGATGCCTTGAGTAGAAAGCTCATTGCTACCTTGAAGCTTATGCATGCTAGAGTAAAGTACACAATAGAGGATGCAATTTTAGCTAAATTGTAGGTTAAAGCTAACTTTAGGCAGTAGATAAAGGAAGCTCAATTGAGAGATGAATATATGTTGTAAATTGTGAGCAAAGTTAAAGAGGGGAAGGTGACAAGATTTAAGTTAAGTGATGATGGAAGCCTATATTATTAGAATAGGCTATGCATGCTAGACATGGATGGGTTGAGAGTGTAGATCTTAAAGGAAGCTCATGAAGCTCCATATTCCATGCACCTAGGAAGCATAAAAAATGTATCTTAGGTTGAAACCCCACTATTAGTGGCTAGGGATGAAGTGAGAGGTAGTAGAATATGTGGCTCAATGTTTGATATGTCAGCAAGTGAAAGTAGAACACCAGGTTCTTTCTGGATTATTGCATCTGATAGTAATTCTAGAATGGAAATGGGAGAATTTCACTATAGATTTTGTAATGGGATTGCCATTGACTAGATGTAAGTGTGATGTGATATGGGTGATAGTAAACAAGCTGACAAAGATAGCCCACTTCATACTAGTGCAGATGGATTATTCCTTAGAGAAGCTACCTAGATTGTATGTTGATAAGATCATGCAGTTACATGAAGTACTAGTAGTCATAATCTTAGATCGAGGCCTAAGATTTACTTCCAGGTTTTGGAAGAAGTTATAAGAAGCATTGGGTGCTCGATTGATGTACAACATAGCATTTCATCCTTAGATAGATGGACAATCAAAGTGGGTAATACAAGTGTTGAAAGATAGATTACGTAGCTATGTGATAGAATACAGAGGCAACTCAGATCAAAACTTATCATTGGCTGAGTTTACATACAACAACAGCCATAAGGCCAGCTTAGGAATGGCACCTTATGAAGTGTTATATGGCAAAAGGTATAGGACTCCTCTTTATTAGATTGATATGGGAGAAAACAAGATTATTGGATTTGGCTTAATCAGAGATGTCGAGGAGAAAGTTAAGATCATAAAAGAGAGATTAAAAGCCACCTCAGATTGATAAAAGTCATATGCTGAGTTGAAAAAGGGATATATTGAGTATGAAGTCAGTGATCAAGTGTTCTAGAAAGTGTCATCATGGAAGAAGATGCTTAGATTTAGTAAGAAAAGGAAACTTAGTCCCAGATTTATTGGGCCTTACGAGATCACGAAAAGAATGGGACCCTTGGCATAAAGATTGGTATTGCCACTTGAGCTGCAGCAGATAAATGACATCTTTCATGTATCAATGTTGAGGTGATACAAATTAGATTCATCACATATGATAGCTACAAAGGAGATACAAGTCTAGTTAGATTTAACATATGAAGAGGAACCATTGCATATTCTGGCAAAGGAAGTGAAGTAGTTAAGGAACAAATCTATTCACCTGGTAAAGGTGTTATAGAGGCACTACAATGCGACAGAGGCCATATGGGCAAGCGAGGAATAGATAAGGATATAGTATCCGCATCTCTTCACCATAGGAAATTTTAAGGATGAAATTTCTTAAGAGGGGAAGAATTGTAACCCTCGTATGTCCAAGTTCTATGAATAGTACCTTCTAGGCTCAAGTGATGTTCGTTGCAGTGTGAGGCATCATCATGAGGGCAAAAAGGTACATATTGGTCATAAAACTTTGACGAGCCTGAAATAGTAAAATGAAATAATTTAAAAATTTAGCAGAACCAATAAAATCATTTCAGGTCAAAAACTAGTGTATAAGGATATAAAATGAGTTTGTGCCGAGATGTACCTGGATAAACCCAAAAATACCATACGTTGAACCTAAAAAATTCCAATGAACATGATGGAGTATGAATTTTAATTTTCTGAGGTTGTTTGGTATTTTATTAATATTTTATTCTAGTGAGTGAATAGTGTTAAAAAGTCAATAGTGGAATTTTGAGTTGAAATTTTATGTAGGCCTTAGTGACACTAATCAAGGATTTTTAAAACTAGAATAAGTATTTTTAGATGTCCAGAGAATTTTTTATGAATTTTTTAAGTTAAAAAAGAAACTGAAAGAAAATGAGCTATTAAATCGCCACGTGTTGTGATCGGCACCACCCACCTACCCCTATATAAGGGCCCACCATTTGAAAGGGTCACATGTGTGAACCCATCATCTTCTTCCTTATTTCCTCAAAAAACCCAATTCTATTTTCTCTCATTCATTCCTTTTTCCTTTAGTTTCTCTCTCCTCTCACCACCAATTTCCACACCCCATATAGGGTTTTTGACCTCTATAGTCTCTTCAAGCTAATTCCTTTGAAAAAAAAGTGAAATAAGAGGCTAAAAAGAAGGAAATTTAACCTTGGTGAACAGTGTCAAAATCTTGTGTAAGTGATTTTATTTCAATTTTTATTTTTGTTTTAGGTAGGCTAGGGTATTATAAGAATAGCCATGTTTTAGATTTTCATTTGGAGTTGTGCAGTTTTGAGAATTTTCTAAGCTAAGATCGTGTATGTTTAGGTCTAAAGGAAGCTATTGAAGGAGAGTAAGGTTTAAGACTTCAAATGGTGGATAAAATGGTGTTTTCACACCCTAGGTTTGTGGAATAGAGTTAAATTAAGTATGTCATATGATTTGCCATGAAAATGTTCATGTTTGGTGTATGGAAATGCATGTTTGTTGTGTTATGCATATTATTAAGGTAAAGTAATGATATAGTTATGTTAATGAGGCTAAAATAATAGGTTATGCATGAAAATTTGGAAAAGAACTTATGTGTATGTGTATATACATGGTGTGGCCAAATGGTATGTGTGGGATGACATGGTATGTATACTGATGCATATGGCATGTTAGGTGTGGTAATGTAATGTAAATGAGGCATATGAACCATGCTAGAAAATGAATAATGGTATTAAAATGTATGGCATATAATCTGGACAAAATAATGACCTAATTGAGCATATGATGTGTATATAAGTAATGACTAAGAAATTGAAATATACATGTGTACCATTTGGTAGCCTAAGTGTGAAATATGTTTCATGAAAGACTATATGGGGAAATGATGCATAAGTAATAAAATTGGAATTAGTATGGTTGGTGCCATGAAAGGCACAAAATTGGAAACTTACTAAATGAATAGTAACATACCCATAAAAATAACAAAATGAATAGTGAATTTGCAACGATATGCTAACAATGTCATTCTATGTGCAATGTTGCATGTAATATAGTTTATTGGCATGAGTGACATGAGACATAGTAAAAATAATTGTAGAAGTCATAAGTCAATAATGAATAGAAATTTGCCCATTAGTTAAACACCCACTGGATGGGTTGACCGATCAACTAGGGAATTAGTAGCTGCTAGGTAGTTTGGTCCTCTTGGGGCCACTATTGTCTATTAGATGTGGTGGGTGTAGGTACCGAGGTTCTGAGATGAACCCTGCACACTTGGGTGTTAGGAGGTTCACCTAACTGATCCCTATTACCCATTTGATGTTTGTGGCTATTAGGAGGTCCCATAGGGCTGATCCCTACTATCCACCTGTGATGCTTTAGAGATATGACTAAGGTATTGAGAGGTCCCATGGGACTGATCCCTGCTATCCCACTTGATGATATTGGGAGGTCTATAGACTGATCCCTGCTATTTACTAGTCCGATATTGATAGTCTACAAACTGATCCCTACTATCAGGTGAGGTAGGTGCAGCTACCGAGGTCTAAAATATATGCCACTACACAGGATAGATCCTGCTATCTGGTGTCTTAAAGTATCATCTATCTTTTATAGGCCTCAACTGTGTTGAACTTAGCCATGATAAAACAACTGGATATCATTAAAAAGGGTTATTGGCATTTAGACTAATATATTACATGACTATATGGGAAAATGTATAAGTGCATGTGTATACATGACTCATATGTGTGCCTATATGTGTGACATACTTTAGTTTATCTATTCCACCACTGAGTTTATAATCAGCGTATTGGTGTTTTGATGGCGCAGGTTATAGACTTATTAGCTATTTAGCTTCAGTAGGAGCCAGTGTAGCTGCCTTAGAGTCTTTTGGGTACATTTTTGTTACTCTATTGGTTTTTTAGATAGTTACTCATGTATAATAGGTGTAAAGTTAGTAGTATGTGTCAAGTATATAAAAGTGAGTTAGTAACATTGAATGGCTATATAAACCTAGTTTTTGATATGTATCAAAATGCATGCTTGTGTTTATATGTCCGTGGGTTAAGACCTTGTGTATTATTGTGTTGATGATTGACATTGGTTTTGGGGGACTAGAAGGGTCTAGGGTTAGAGTGGTGGATGAAAACTACTTTAAAAGTGTTTTCTTGTTGGAAAATTTTTGGTTTTTCACTTGGGTAGCCGTTATGCTGCACAATTTTCTATAAATGGTTAACAGTCGTAATCTGGTGTTTTAACATACTAAAATTGGCAGTAATGAAAATTTATACAAAGATAAACAATGAGTGGTCATGTTAAGTCAAAGTTGGTCAAAGTTTTATAAGTGTTAAATGAGTGAGCCTCGGGGAAATCCAAGGATGGGTGACCTACTGAAAGTAGCGCTCCTTATCTGTTTCCTTCGAGAATGGGCAAAGGGGGTTATATTAGATAGCTGGATCTAGACTATGTAGTGGCCATATTTTGGACCTCAATAACTATACCTACTGAATCCATTCGATAGTAGGGATTAGTTCATGAGAACCTCCCAATATTAGAGTAATAGGGATTAGTTCTACTAGACCTCCTAACATCTATAGGGATAGCATGGATTGGCCTTATAGGACCTCCTAATATTCTATTCAACATGTCATCTTAGGCAGATAATAAGGACTAGCCCTGTGGGACCTCTTAATATCTAGAAGTGAAGTAGGTAGCAGGGATTAACCTATATAGAACTCCTAATACCCAGTTGTGTAGGGTTTATTAACAGAACCTTGGCAGTTATACCGACCATTAAACATCATACGCAATGGCCTTAGAGGACCAAAACCCTTAGTAGCTGCTAGTTCCCTAGTTGATTAGTCAACCCATCCAGTGGGTGTCTGACTAATATGGGCCAAATCTTAATTACCAATTACTTTATAAAGTTATAGGCCATTTCTATTATTATGACGCCATTTATGCACTACAATTATGGGCATTTGTGCACTTACGCACATTCCCCAGTTAAGGTCACTTTATGAACAGAACACTATTCATTTGGTCAACTTCATAATTTATATTCTCAAGTCATCCCTATGAAATTATCCATTCCATTCCCATTAATTGTAATGCCCATGCTTTGAGGCTCAGTGAATAATGCCACTAGGTCCGGGAAGTGTGCTTGGGTTGTCGAGTCACTTGCACATGGACCGAGGTAATGACACTGGCCACGAAACATTAAAGGGCCTTAATTTGATGAAAAGAGCAAAATTTAAAAATTTAGCAAAACCAACAATTTATTTTGGACTAAAAAGCTACCACTCAGTGCAATAAAAATTTCTCGAGCCAGGATTGACATAGGATGTGCCCAGATGAACCCAAAAATAGTGGAACTTGAAGCTCAAAAATTACACTGAGTCTAATAGTGAAAGAATTTTTGGAATTGGAGGTCGTTTGCAAATTCTCGTAATTTTTGAGCTTAGCACACAAATTAAAGCAATCTAAAAATTACCCTGTCAAAGGAATTTGGCCATAAAAATTTATGAACAGGTAAAGGGGATTAAAATATGAATTTTAAAATAAATAGTGTAATTTTATGAGATCCGAGTGAATTACTATGAATTTTTGAAATTTGCTATAAAATTGAGATGGTTGGGGAAGTTTTGGGATAGACTTAACATGTTTAAATAGGCTCCACACCATGCCAAGTGGCTGAGAAAGTTTGTGAAGTGGCGAATATCACATGACATGTGGAAATCCACTTGGATTGAAGAAAGAACACTTCTCCCTTCCAACAGCTATTGCCGACACCACAGGGAGAGTAAAATGGCCATAACTTTTTCTTCTCCTAACCAAAAATGGTGATTCTAGTCTTTGAATTTAAGTTTTCCTGTTAGGCACCACGGGGAAAAAGAATTGGGTAGAAATGACTTCTCGATTGGGAGATAAATTCATTAAAGTTTTTTGGTTCTGATAGTCCAGAATATTGACCCAAAGGTGATTCTGTGGCTATTTCTCCTCCATTTCTTTGTTTTTTTTTGGCTACTTTTAATGATGGATTATGCCTAACACCCATGTGATGGTGTGTGTGAGGTGTTTGTGGCATTTGGATGGCATCTGGAGGTCCACAGAGGAGGAGGAAAGCTACAGTTGGTGTTAGCCAATGTGTTGTCCTTATGGATTTAAGGGACTTCCAA
>CANXYI010856712.1:0-11265 GCA_948208565.1 Hura crepitans | reverse complement strand
AGTACTGTTCATAAGACGTCGACCGGCGGACGTTACATTATAACTCATAAGTGATCTGAATGAATACTCTCATACAAGGTGTTATGGCTCCCACACAAAAACGTAAGAGCTGCGTTCTAAATGTTAATACAGTTCCTTCTTTTTTTTTTTTTCCCAATAATACAGCTTCAACAATGTCTACAATCTGATAATTAAATTCAGGACTACTCGAACAATAGTGCAATGCAGGTGCATCAAATTTTTGCAGAAATGTAGTTGATCAATAAATGCATCAACATTTACAGTGTGGAAAGCATAGCATCCTTGGCAGACACATTCAAGCAGCCTCAGTGCCTCCTTTGCATTTTATGACAACTCTCTCAACTGTTGGTACCTCCCATTGAAAAATCTAATATTCATCAATTATTACCATTTCCTTTTCCAACAAATCTGATGACAGTCCCATACCAATCGTCAGGAATATTGCCTCTCACTTCTCCCCTCAAGGCCCGTAATGAGTGGCTTGATGCAGCCTGCAGTTTTCCCAAAATTCTTAACATGTTATATGCGTATCTGGTGGGAATGGAAGAACAGTGAAGGAAAACAAAATATATCAACCAAAGTCTTGGCTGAAAATCACCACCTTTACAATGTAGACATCAATGCCAAGTTTTGCAATCATGGCAGCTTCTGATATCTTGGTTACCATGCCCCCAGTCGTATCATGTGCTGCTATGGTTATTTCAACTGTTGACAGAAACTGAAAAACTTATTATAGAATATGGTGTTACAATCTCAAAATGATTCAAAGCACAATTAATGGTCATATCCGTCACTTGCATTTGTAAGTAGGAAAGAAAAAAGAACACCTATCCTAACATTTGAAAGTTTTATGGTGTGAGGCGATGGGTTACCTCCTCTTAACAATCAAATCCAACCCTTTCATCCCAGTTTAGAGAATTCTAACATTAAAGATATATCAATTATAATGTTCAACATCTATAGGAGTACTATTATCTTCCATAATTTGGTCAAGTTTTCCGCTACAAAAGAAGAGAGTGGGTTTTGCTTTTCAAAACACTGCCATTGCAGAGGAGAAAGTAAAATTGACATAAATTTTGTGTGCTCAGAAGAAAGTAAAGCAAGTGGATTTCAGTATCACATGTATTTCATAATCTAACAACTCTTTATCCGGCATGCAGGCAGAAATGTTTGCCTGGATCAAACAGAGATTTTTGAACGTGAAAACTTAAATATTTTCTCAAACCTTGCTTATTCATGCTCTGAAGTACTGGATCCACAACGGACCAGCTTCCATCCTCATTCACAGCTGTCATGGTTGTCAATCTGGTTATATGCTTAATTG
Source organism: Hura crepitans (assembly GCA_948208565.1). Taxonomy (NCBI): domain Eukaryota; kingdom Viridiplantae; phylum Streptophyta; class Magnoliopsida; order Malpighiales; family Euphorbiaceae; genus Hura; species Hura crepitans. The sequence goes on along the minus strand of CANXYI010856712.1, from coordinate 9,920 downwards.
GTTTGAAAGATTCAAGTACAGGATCTGCAGTGACATGAATACTCACCAATCTCCCTCAAGAGCACTGCATTTGGTTCTGTAGGTGGACGGTCATACACGCCCAAAACATCTGTCTTTAATCTATGTTAATCGGACAACAAGGACATATTTACAAATAGAGAGAGAGAGAGAGATAAACTCTGAAGTCAAATTGAGACAGTTCAAAAATTTCAATTTCAGTTACTGCGTCAACTTCAGAGTTATGACAGCATCACATTGACCAAGAAGTTGAGCCTGCTTCCAAAACCATGACATAATTGACAATTATGATCTAGTGACCTATCATTAAGAATCTGACTGCGATTATGCATGATCACCTAATGGAATATTTAGGTATTCATGAGCTGTGGTCAGGATGCAAAAACCTATGAAGAAACCATGCTGTGGAAAAAGGATACAAGAAAAACAACATATTCAGGTTTCAAGAAGGCTGCAAGGTGACGTATAATAACATCACCACTCAATATGGTGCATCCCTAATTGGAAGAGGAATTCAAGATATGTCAGTTGCAATTCTGTGACCATGAGGTTACTCATTTATCTCTGGACAGACCAAACCTGAATCTCATCAAGTACAGCATCTCCATGTAGAACCTAGGAAACGAGAAAGGAAAAAAAGTATAATAGATATTTTCAACAGAAAAAAGCAGGCCAAGTGAGACCAGAAGGATGTCAAATGAAAAATTATCATGTTTCTGCTTCACAAGAGTAAATATAATAACACGAGATCTACAACCAAAAAAGAAAATGTTTTAGTAGGTGGCTTTTGCCAACAAACTTTTTAAACTGCCACCATCGAGAGGCACTTGTGCCTGTAAGCTAAAATATCTAGCAGAAAGTCAAGAGAAGGTCCATCACCTCAAACAAACCTTAAGCTTTTGAATTTTTTTCTGTATGACAACTTATATTATCCTTTAATACTAAATCCAAATATCATCATAACCAGAAAGCACTTAAAGTTTTGGAAGACCACTGAGGCTTTGTAAACTTTAGCTAAAGGACTAACTGCAACGCTCAGTCCTTTTTGTCATACTTTCAGTTATCTTTCACAACCAAAGAGCATACAAAAAAGGTTCTCTGAAAACTAACATAAAGATGCTGCAATCAGAAAATGGCTTTACTATTGTTTTCTGTATAATGGATTTTTTTTTTTCAAATTCCTTATATAATGATGCAGTTAGTGAGGTTTTGCCTCTCCATTAATTAATATTGGTTCTATATAAAGGCTACCATTACTTGAACCCAAGAATTATAAGGTTTTTCAAAAGAAATGTCAAGTAGGACATGTTGATAATGCCTCCTAAGACTCCTTCAGTTGGATCATAACAGGCAAGAGCTGCCCTTGCAATTTCGATATCCTTGGTTGATTATTCACTAAGACATGTGAAAAAGAAAGTGAATGTCCTCCAAACCTCAACTTAAATATATTCTAACACATATCAGCACTGTTAGTCGGAAGAGAATAGTCTCATATCAATTTGAATTAGTTCCAGTTCTTCCATATGGAACTGAGGCTGGAAGCTAGCAGCCCAACCTTCCTGACAAAGCAGGCTCTGAGGCTTGGAATGCCCAATCTATCCTTATTTAGCATTTTCAAAGTTATGGGATAAGGTATTTTCCTTCTTGCTGTAGAACCAGAATTTTGATTTTAGTAGAGGCCTGCATGCAATTGTAAGATTTCTCTTTTCTGACTAGAAGGTCATGGGTTTGAGTCATGGAAACAGCCTCTCTATGACATGAAAAAATGGAAAAGTTGCACAAAAGAGGCATGCATCACAAAACAGAGTAGCTCATGCAATGGGAACACCTTTCTACAAACATGGCAATTCAACTAAACCGCATTCCAGAATTAGATAGGGTCCATCAACTTGCTTCTTTTTCTCTTCCATATACAGAAAAGCTTTTATTGAGCTATTTTGAATGTGAATTTAAAAAAAAAAAAAAATCCAAAGGAATCCCTGACATGACAAGAAAAGGCACAATAGGAGACAGGAACCAACTTTCTGGTTCAAGTCCATCTAACTTAAGTCCAATTCTTATGTTCCAGAGAAGGTTAAATATACACATATACACACACAAAAGAGAGAAAGAGGAGTTTAAAGCTTTACAGTAGAAATAGAACTATATCTTACAGGTACAAATCCAGAGTCAATTGCCTTAGCCACCATGGATAAATCAGCTGATGCTATCTGTGAAAAATAAAAAAAAATCCAGACTCAGAAAAGCAAATCATATCTCATCTCTGATGATTAAAAAATCCAATATTGAATGTGCATATAAAAATGTAAATCACTCTTTTTGAATGCCTCTAACATTTCTTTCCGAGGTTGACCATCCACAAGAAAATGGAGACATTCCAATGGAAGGAATACCCTCTGCAGAAAATGGGCTTGTTAGACTAATGCTGTCCACATCCAAAAACAGAAAAGTCAAGTTATGTATACTCCTGTAAGATGCTCAAGAAGCTTGACTTGGAAAACAAAAACTAAGGAGTTGAAAAATTTCCTCTCAATACCATTGACTACATTGACCAAAAATAATGCACATCAAGATTGAATCCAAACAATTTAACCTGAAGATAGAATTGATAGGAAAGCAAGGCATAAAGGCTTTTATTAATTTTGGCAATATCCCAATGCCTATAGGACCATCTCTGTTAGTTTTCACTGTGGGAAAATAAATGCAACATACAGTTAAAATCGCAACATTTCTTCCTTATTGCTACCCTCTCTATAATGAGATGAGAAAACCCAAATATCCCACCCAGCAAATTGTGCCCCTAGCCTCACAATAAGTACTTAAAGCATTTATCGACCAACTTGAGCTCTCCATATTCCACAGTAAAAAATGGTTCCTTTCATTGCTTGCTTTTTTGTTCAAGTCCAAACCAAAGTACTTTCTGAATGTAAGCAAAAAACTAATTGTTATGTCATAAGTTCCTAATTGGACTAACGCTTTCTGTTTGAAGCTTTCCTGTAAAAGCGGTCAAATTCTACATGGAAGATCTGTCTCTTGAAGTTGCATAGTGGAGTAGAATACAACAGGGTGAGAGAAACCTTTTGGGTTATGAGACTGGGTTTGCAAAGTTTATAAGATTATTTGTTAAACCGCATAATCGGTCCTCTGAAAAGTTCAGATTGTCACAGAGAATAATCACTTATCTCCACAGACACAGCATAAGATGCTAGTTTTCATGGAAGCAATATAACAACAAGTAGTAACAGTTTTAGTTCCTGCCAATGCAAGGTTTCTATACAATGTAAAACAGGATGCAAAACTGAATATAAGTTTAACTCAGTTACAAGATCTGTACCTCTGGCTAGTACTCGAACAATTTCTAGATTGAGAGTTGTGACCTGCAACAATGCAAAATATAGAAAAGATAATTCTAAAATGAGAAATTTAAGATCTATGAATAGTTAGTTTGCCAATTACACGGATTTTCAATTCTGTAGCAAACTGCATAGCATAAGTGGTGGTGAGATTGGATGAATATGAAAGAATATTCTACAGACCAATCAATATGGAAGGAAGAGGACACAAAAAACCATAGTTACCTGACAATTTCTTTAGTAAACCTGGTTCAGAGCAGATACCAAGTGGCATTCCTTCTAGTTACTGTTTACATAAATCTTATAAAGCTTCACAAGTATCTGAGAACCTATGTTACACACACACACACACAAATATATATTTTTGACAACGACCAGCCTTCCCAAGTCTTGATACTAAGATTCCTCCCATCTACCATATTTTTGTTACTGCAATATAACTTAGTGATGAAATGCTTACTGAAATGCGTGTTGCAACAAAACCAGCCTTAACAAGTAATTGGTTTAATCCTCCCTTATGAACCCCTGACTTGCTAGCCTGAAAGTGCCCAAAGGAACCTAAAGCCAAAATGCAGAAGAAAAATTAATAATATCTTCACAGAATAGAATATATTGACCACACTAGAACTGTGAGAATCACTTGAATAGTCCAGCACCAATGATCTACAAGTAGCCAAGACACCCCTTTCTATTTCAAGAAAAAAAAAACCTCATCAAGTATACTGTTTATGAAAAACATCAACTTTTGTGAATGTACTTGTATCAAGGCACAACTACTCAAAAACAATTAGAAATTACCACTCCTAAGTTACCCGTATTCATGCTTAATGTCATTAATGATTTAGTGATAAAACACGTAAGTAAATAACCTGCTCCATGAACAACAACAAAGCTGCTAGAATCCGACAAACTCCGTTCTTCGAAATCACTGGCATCATAGGAAATTTCAGGTTTTCCAGGTTGCCTGCTCCAATCCATCCCTGGATGCTTTTGCGAGCCAGACACAGTAATGAAAGCTTGTCTCAGCTCTTTGGATACAATGTTAAGACTTTCTTCGTTTACCTTCTCTAGCTCATTCTTCCAAGTAATTGCTGCACCTCCTGCAAATAATACATTATAAATTCCCTCTAAACACCGAGTTATGCATTTCCCAATTGATTGGCCATAATTTGACTATTAAATGGACATTGATTTGATTGACAATAAGGGTTAATCGACTATACCCAACTAAGCATAAGAATTAAACCCGGTTCAAGTGAGATCCAATAAATTCTCCCTGAATCATAAAAATGAAAAACACTGAAAAATGTTCATCAACCTACCCATTTTAACGATGCAACGAACTGGTTTGGATGGATTTGGAAGGACCGTATCCTCCATAATTGCAATCTCTGTTTTCGCTTCTTCCCTTACTGTTTCTGCTACTTTATTGGGTAAATCTTTGCTAAGGCAGATGTAAGATTCCTCCAAATTTTAATACTCGACTAGTTTGACTTTAACTATGGTCCTGAGTCCTGACAGTCAGTTGACTGGACTGAGAAAATAGCTTGGCCCAATTGAAATTTGCAATCCGCAATGTCTTTTTCCCCAGACTTTTTTAATGGGATATATTTTATTTGTAAGTCTTTTTCTTTTCAATTTTTGTCGCTAAATTATCAAAGATATAATTAAAAATATTATTATTTTGGATACTGGCTAGATCATAGAATACTCATTATCATTATTTTTAAGGATAAAATTGTTCCATTTCGATAGTAAGTTTAGACTCATCTTGACTTTCGGTAGAGAATCCGATAAGAGCATGTTATAAATTCGTAATTCCCTATAAAACTCCACATGTATCTACAAGCATCACATTCAAACATATAAAACCGAAAAGCTTGGCTGATAAAATAAAAGAGAAGCTTTTACTTATAAAAGAAAACCGTTCCTTATAAAAAATGTGATTTTGGAAATAAAAGACTTTTTATAAATATTAAAATGAATCTTTATATAATTTTGTGCTAAAATTGTGGTAGTATAATGGCTGTTCGGTGAAAAATAAATTTTTTTTTCTGAAACCTATAAAGAAATCAAAAGCGTATATACACATTTCTGTTATTATCATGATCATCACAATCATTATCACAACCTTTCATAAAAGCATGCGTCAGGCTTGGACTTGATTTTATTGATGGTTATTGGATTTATATTATAATAATGGATCAATAATAATAAAAAATTTCGTCACGAAAAAAATACTTAAACAGTTAAAAATTATCAAGAAAAGTCACCCTAATTGGTTTTATTAGATTTTCAATTGATAAATGACAATGTAACTATTGATATCAGCTAAAAAATTATTATGTAGGAACTATAGGTCATTTGACGATAAAATAAATGAACATGCCAGTTGTACATGTAACAATACCAAGTGTTAATTAGGACAAAGACACCGGTATATTGCCCTAAACCACTATGTAGTTGATTTGTCTATTATTTTTAGGCATTAAGTGATGTGCCACTCCTACATGGTATTTTTTAACTCATATCAATAATTATATTTTTATTTATCAACCGAAAATATTATGAAACTGGCAAAAGTAACTTTTCTTGTAAATTTTTAAATGCTTAGGTATTTTTTCTAGTACAATTTTTTATTATTACTTACTATTTATTAGAATACAATTTCAGTGAGTATCGATGAAATTAAGCCATCAGACTTAAAAACCATATATTTTTAAGTAAATAATAAAATATCCTTATTTTGTAAATTGTTTTTTATTAATTTTTTAAACTTATTTATGGTATTTTTTAAATGTTTGTTTACCCATTAATAAGCCACCAAATAATTAATTATAATAATAATTATATATCTCTTTATCAACTGTAGGTTATTTATAATTATAAATATTAATTTTATTACTTTCAAATGATAGTATTATTTTGGTGGTAGTGGTAGATTGTTAAGGAGTATTATTATTGTTGTTAATTAATTAATTAAAAATTTTACTGATTAATTAAAAAGATAATTTTAACTTTTTTTTAGTAATAACATATGACTCAATTAAAAAAAATTGAGAAATCAGTTTCTTTTAGAATTAACTTCTTAAAATATCAATATTATTTATGAACGTTTGTTAAAACAATTAAATATAATATATAATTTATTATATATATCATGCGATTTCTTATTTTAAATTTATATTTCTTCTTTTTTATTTTAAAAAATATTTTATTGTCATGAAAGTATATTGAATTAATATTATAATTTTTCATCAATATATGTTTTATGAAAATAATGAATCATATGCAAAGCATATGTACAATTTATTACTATAGAAAAATATAGGAAAAATAATTACATTTTCAAAACTTTAAGGGACAACTAATAAAAAAAAAATTTATATATAAAATAGGATGATAAATGTGGATGTAAATCATAATATTAAAGTAAGATGGTTGAAACGAATAAGTGTCACAAGTGAATTATATATCAAAATAGACATAAAGTGAAGGGAAAGTTCTATAAAATAGAGGTGAGACCAGTTATTTGTATAAGAATGAATGCTGGGCAATAAAAGTACAACATATATATACGTAGCATGTGGGAAAAAAAGTGGATATACAAGATAAGATAAAATTAGAAATGATTGCATCCGATAAAAAGTGGTAGCACATATTGGAGATAAGATAAAATAATGTCATATAACGTGATTTAGTCATGTGCTATGGATACTCCCAGATGTCACGGTGAAAAAAATGTGAGAGCTTGATAATAAAAAATGATAATTGTAGAATTAACATAAAAGCTTGTAAGGCAATTGTCTGTTTGAGCTATTAGATATATGTCGTTAGAATGATTGTGGATTTCCTACAAAAGAAAAGAGAATCATCCCTAATTATCTTGGGATTAACACTCTGATGATTAAATTAGTCAGATAAATGTCTAGAGTAGAAAACTTTAGCTAAAGGTCTTGATTACGTATATGATTTCTTATATGAAGTTCCTTTATATAGGCTCAATATTTGCATAATTAGTTAGGTATCCTTATCCTACTATAATTATATTTTAGATTTCATAATAAGATACCAATTCTATATTTTAAGTGAACTCCATATACACTTTGCTATACTTTCTTACTGAAATAGGAATCCTTATTTAAAAGGTCTCAAATTATATGTATTATTATCTATTCTTTCCACCAGTTCGATTAAAAGATCGAACATATTAGAAAATTTTTAAACTGCTTTTATTACCTAATAGATGTACTGGCACTCATTTCGAGGCATTGCTTCGACTTCTTAGTGACCATTTTAAGCATATTTCTTAGTATAAACTTCACAGTAAATTTTGATGTCTCACTTCTCTTTCTATCTTATTCATCATCATTCCCATTTTGCCAAGTAAGTCATTTTTCATTCTAACTATCTTAGATTAATAGCTTCATCTTCTAAATAACCTATCCTTATAGAGTTGTCAAGGTCATCCGAAACTTAAGAAGCATCTTCTACTTCAACTAAGCTACTCTTTCTCTTATATTGCGTTTTAGGGCTCCAATCCCTAAAAACCCTAAACTTCCTCATCCAACACATCGATTTGCTCTTTTCAATTACCATCATTTATAAGCAGACACTCTAGATAAGTCTTTAAGTCCTTAGCTTACTTTAGGTTTCACTGTGATATTTGTAAGCACTAGCTTTTTAGTCCTCAATTTTTAAGATGCCTAATTATGATAACTAGAGAAATAACTCAAGCAAATTAACCTTTTATGATGAAAGATCACTCGAAAAGTTGGAATTCTCTTCAGGGGTAAAACAATCATTTTATCATTAAAGTTTGAAAGAGCCAAAAATGAGTTTAGAATACCAAAGGAATGTGCATAAGATATAGAAAGAGTCTTTAGAGGCAATATAGAGAAAATTAAGGAAAAGTGCTAATTGGGCCCACTTTTAGCTTAACATAACACAATTATTTCATAAATCAAAGAAATCACTACATGATGGTTCTTTACCATCTATGCAATAATTGCATGTCTTGCATAACGGTTCTTTTTAGAACCTAAAAAAATGAGTTTGAGTTATATTTTAACTAAACAATTAGAGCTCTAGAACTATACTTTCCTACTAGAATCTTGTCACCAAGCTTTTGATCATCTTAAACACCCTATTTAAAGTTGCAAAAGGATCTAAACACCTTAGATTAGAGCTTATAAATATCCTCCCCCTCTATAATCATGGACACAGAATATTCAAAGGTAAGAGTTTCTTGAGGGCTTTTAATCATTTCTTGAGAACTTCAATATTTTGAGATCATAAATTTAGAATATTGTGAAGAGTTAGTGAGCTTTAAAGTAGTTTGAGAGTGTTAGTTCAGTTCATGGGAGTTCTTAGAGGAGTTTTCCTGCAAATTCAATGATCTTTTATCATGAAATTATTTGTTTGCTTGAAGCATCAATATTAAGGGCTAGAATCTTCATTATTCATCGTAAAAATTAGTTTTCATTAGTTTAGTATGATAGCTTGTATTTAAAATCATGTTTTTCAACAAAACATAATTGCACGTTTTAGGTTATTCAAAAGTTAATATCATGGACATGATTTCAATTATTCCTAAAATGATTTCACATAATAATAGCTATTGGATTCATATTTTTAAGTTGCAATCATGTTTATTAAGTTCCATATAAGTGGTGGTGCAATTATATAAAGATTATGATACATATTGAAGTAGTTATATTGATGAAAACTTGACATTGTGACTTATGAATATTTATGTAATGTTATTGCAATTATGTTGCTTTTGTGTATGATGTGAATCTTAGATCTTAAGATATTGTATTGCATTAGAAAATCATGGTTTTGTCAAGTAATATGGAGATTGTATATAGATTACTAGGCATATGATTAATACGTGCCACTACAAACCTAGTTCTTTGATGGTCAATGACTTGGTCCATCTCTTGGGTTAAAACGATTACACCAATTTCATTGATCCTCAGTCTGCATCGAGTGGGGACTATTAACTCTTGTTGTGAGCTTTTTTGCTTACAGTGGTGACTCTAGTAGGGGAGAAGTAATATCACACTTCTCAAACAATGGTTAGCATCAAAAATCATAAGTCAATTCATGTGTTGGGACCTATATTACACCTTAAAACCACATGAGTCTACCTTTGAGGACACCATGAAATGCAGCTAATTTATCTTCGCATGTGGTGGCTATGGGCCTCCCCTATTGAGTCTAACTTGAACCTCAAACAACATGAACCCTAAATCTTTTCCCTAGGAACCCCATTGTTGTGATTAATTTGAACTTGGTTAATAAAGTTTATTTGAAATTCTATTTATAACCACCTTAGAATTTTAAGGAAAATAGAAAATCCGTCTTTTAAATAGAAGAAAGGTTATAACCTACTTCAAATGGATTTAACTAACGGGAGTTCGAATCCCATGAGAAATCTAATATAAGTGGAATTCGTATATCCTAATTAATGTATGAATTAAAACCCACCTAGAATAGAATTCTACTTATACTTTAAGTGGGAGTAATAAGGTTAGAAGGATTGTT
>CANXYI010856682.1:0-18312 GCA_948208565.1 Hura crepitans | reverse complement strand
AATAACACATGTATAGCACATTCATAATGGTAATATAACCTATGCATAGCATTCATGACATATAAAAAATATCATAACATTGTTCATGAAATCTTACTCACATTTTATGATATCTTTTTTAATAGATAGATTATCTTTAACCAATTGTTATTACCATGTGATTCCCAAGTACAACTATACCAAAATTTGAGTGTACTACGCCAATATAACATGCATACAGTTTTCGTTACATGATAAAAACTACCCTATAATTCATTATAATCATCAATTTGTTATAACATGATCATTATTTACCTATTTTATTCTCCTATGCTTACAAGTCATTAAGAAGTCATACACATATAACATACTAAGCATAATTGGGACATGCAATTGTCATAGACCAATATGCATTTATAGTATGATAACTCAAATATGACACTTAATGTTGTTTCATATGCAAGTTCATGCCATAACATGAATACTTAGAGAACAATATAAGTTTGTAATGAATCTTTAGTAATTGCTTTTTTATATATCAATTTAGCCTATTTGATTTCTTTTTTGCTCATACTTAGTATACTGGATCCTAATACTAGATAACAGGACATCAGCTACAAAGGCCTTATCAAATGTGCAATGGCCTAAGTGGCCTTTTCGACATCTGCACCCACACGATACGTGTGTAGTGGACCTATGAACCATACCGGCAGCTGCACCCATATAAAATATGTGCAATGGCCTTATAGACCTTACACATAGGCTGCAACTACATGAAATATGTGCAGTGGCCCTATGGACCTTACCCGATGACTAAAACTACATGAAAGGTACCAAAGTACCTTAGCAGCTGCTATCCATCCCTAATTGATTGGTTAACCTATCCAGACTAGGTTGTCATACTTTTATAGGCTATCTCCATGTTTATAATGAAGTTACACATTCTTATCATAAATTATGCTCGTTTTTTACATAAGTTTGGTCAACATAACCAAAAGGGAAAATTTTGACCTACCTTATTTTCTTCTTTTTATACATTTTATGCATTTTTATCCAAACAGTGTCATCACAACATGCATGCATCATTGAATTATATGCATATTTACCTTCTTATTAAGTTTTCTTTAACTATTCATGATATCATCACAGTATTTGCTTAACATATTATAAGGAAAACCTTTTCATTACTAGACCACTCGGCGATAAAAATAATCCATCTTACCATCATTATTGGACATATTTATGATCAATACCATAAAACTTTTTCATACCACTATTGCATATCCATTATGTATCATCACATCATACTTACCTTTCACATCATTTTTATGCTTATAAATGTCATTCTTTACATCTACAAACATACATACTCTCTTCTTCATTATTTCATGATTAGAGTAATAACATGTCAATTCTCATATACATCATACCCATATATATACTATATCATAGTTTATGATTTAGCCATATCATAATCATATCCCTATAATTATTTTCCATACATTGATTAAGCCAACAAATCCATTTCATGCATTATTATCACTTTATTAGTCTAAGTTAAGACTTTACTTAATGCACATATACATACTTACCATTTTACCTCCTTAATTATTTCTATTTTAATTGCTTGGTCAAATGTTCCTGATAGGCTTATCTAGCATTTTTCTGGTGTTGGTGAATACAATGTTAAGTCTAGCTATTTCATTGCATGTAGTTTGTTGAATTCAAATGTTACATAACATGAGAACCATAATAGTTGTATTAAGTGGAAAAGTTTTAAGAAACTTAAGGTGCCTTTGAAATTAAAATTTTTTGTGTGGAAATTACTACTTGATGTGTTACCTATTGCAAATGTTATAAAAAAGAGATTCCCATCTTTTAATCAAATATGTGTTTTCTGCGGTCTTGTTGAAACAACTTCATATCTCTTCATGAAGTGTAAGTTCACTAAATAGGTGTGGACTCTCTTTATTATGATTTTTTCTAATTTTTCTTTTCCTGATTCATTTTTAAAAGCTTAAAATAAATGGTATCAAATTTGGCATAATAACTATAGAATGACAAAGAATCGAATCTTCCTACATTTATTCTATAGGGCCTTTGGAAGGCTAAGAATGCAAAAATCGTCTCTGACATAGTTCATTCAGTTGATAGTGTTAAAAGCTAGATTTCATCATATCATGAAGAGTTTCAACAAGCTAATTTTTGCTTCAATCAATAGTAGATGGCTATAGTTTCCTCCTCTCTAAATAGGCAGGTGTAATGGCAACTTTCTCTAGATGATTACATTAAAGTAAATATGGATACTGGAGTTAGTGTTAAAAGAAATTTGGGAGCTACTTCACTTATAACTCAAAATTCACAGAAATAATTAATCATTTAGAAAGTTAAGCAATGGAATCAAAATACTAATCCCGTTATACAAGAAGCCCTAGCCTTGAGGGAAGCAATTTGATTGGCTTCAGATTTTGGATAGAACAAAGTCATCTTCAAAAGTGACTCTCAAAAACTAATCATGATGCTTTTGGGGAATGCTAATCCTTCTATCCATAGTTTTGGAGTTGTGGAAGACATTAAATTGTTATGCATGAACAAACAATACTCCTTTAATTTTATAAATAGAAGTGGTAATGGTGTTGCTCATAAGTTAGCCAAAAAGGCTTTAAGTTTTAATTTTGTTGTTAATATAGCTATATAGCAGCACTATATAAGTTGTAATTAATCTTTTTTTGTTTAATACTATATCATTTTTGGAAAAAAAAAAACTAAATACAAAACTCATCTTCAAAATTTTACATTTTTTAAATTAAATCTTTTATCTTATAATGTTTTACATTAAATAATTTTACTTTTAATTTTAATTATATTAAATTTGTATTTGAAAGGAATGATAAAAATTTATTACATTTTAGTCATATTAAGTTGAATAATACCATAAAAGTAAACCTACCAAACGAGTCAGGTCAGAAGGGTTCGAATTAGATTTTCGGGTTCTTTTCGGATCGGATCACTTTTTGCTTGGGTGACGTCCTCGGGTTAAATTCATTTGTCATAGAATCAGATTGATTGATTTAATTTCATATTATTTTTTTAATATCAATATATTTCAACCACTTTTTAATATTAATAACTCATAAAAATTTTAAAAATAACTTATTTTTTAAAAAATATTATTTTCTTGAAAAATTATGAACAAAATATTATTATTATTATTATTAAAAATGGAAATTGGCAAAAAAATAACAAGAAAAATAAAGATGAAAAAAAGGAAAAGCTGAAATATTAATAGAAGAGAAGTCGGCATGAAATTAATGGGATTTAGATAAAACAGTTAACGATAAACAATGAAAAAATAGCATTGAATGGGTACCCGTCCTCCTTTCTCGGCTTGTTCATAATTTTTTTCGAGTTGGCACAATGTATTCACTACTCAAATCTAGTCCAGTCTGCTCAAATTATTATTTATTTTTATTTTACTTAATTTTTAATATAAATTTATATAGTTTATTCTTATAATCTATTATCTAATTTTATATTTTTATGTTATCTTATCTTTACTTTTATATATAATTATTTTTTATATAACATATTCGATATTCCTAAATTTTAAAAATCTATTTTATAATTTTTTATTCATATATAATATTATTTTTATTTTTTATTAATTTTTTGGTATCCAGCGAGCTGGCTTGGTATAATCTACATACTAATTTTTTCATCTTGTCCATCAAATCCTCTCAACACCTAAGTTTACTATATGCATAGAAAAAATAATTTCGATAGATTTACTTTTTCTTTTTAAAAAAATGATTTAATGTAATAATTGGAACAATTAAAAATATTTTTTAAAGAAAATTTGAGTCATTCGAGTTATCATGTGACATGATCCATTCAAGTCAGTTTTGGATTGATCCGTTTGGATTTTGGGTTGAGTCAGGTTCATATTAAGTCATGCGTCTTTTTTCGAGTTAAGTTCTAGTCAATTTTTTTATGGGTTTGGGTTGGGCTTCAAATCAGGGTTAGAAATTGACAGTTCTACATAAAAGTCATCAAATGGATCATTAACCCCTCTTGTTGCTGCAATTAAAACATAGTTTTTCAAAATGGCGGTTATTGTTCTAATAGACAATTACGGTGCATCTTTTTTTGAAAGTGATTTCAGTCAAATTTAGCAATTTTTTTTAAAGCAATAAGACATTAGTCTTTGAATTGACTTTTTTAATTAATTTATTTGACATGGTAAAGTAATAAATTTGATCGAATCCAATTTTAATTGTTATGTACCCCATTTTTATCAAATAAAGTTTAAGTTGATCAAAATTAAATGTAAAAAAAGTTAATGTAAAAATTTTTCATTATAGTAAGTTAATATAAAAAATAAATATTTAAGGACAAATTTTTATTTTTTTCTCTTTTTCTTAATTCTAACAAATGGGAGTGAAATGTAATCATTTTGAAATGTGATATAAAAAAAATATTTTCTTATAAAATCAATATGCAGATAATTCAAAGATGACTCAAACATATTAATCAAGGATCAATCATTCGACCATTTACTTTTTTATTTTTAAATTTTTAAAAATTTAAATTAATTTATACCATATAAATTTAATTATCATACAATTTATTATTTAAAATATTAGTTCTTATTTCTCTTTATAAAATAAAATTAGTTCAGTGACCAATAAATAAATAAATCATTGTGTGACAAGTATATTCTTTAAAGTGAGAGATTGTAAATATTTAATTGTTTTAATTTTTCATTTAATTTCTTGATGCAAAATAATTTTTTAAATCAACTAATTTTTAATAATTACATATTAAATTCGATAACCTACTTAAAAATTAGGACAAAAAAATGCTTTATCAAAAAAGCATATCTTAAAAATGTTATGAATAGATTATAATATCAAAGACAAATAAATTAATATTATTTTATGAATAATTCATATAATTATTTTTATCATTTATTGTATTTTTTTGTAAATGAATTTTTGCTTCTTCATTTAATTATTTATTGGTAATACCCAAATTACCATAATAACCTTAGGCTTGAAGAACTAAACAGAAGCCTAAGTAGCTAAAAATATCTGCAAACTAAGGTTACATTAACTCAAGTCACTTAACTTTAACGCTCTACATGAGTTAAAGAACCAGATGAAACTAGATAAGGGTACGCACTCTAACATGTACATACATAGCAAAAATTTGCATATTACAACTACTTGTCATCTTATCCCAAAAAGCCTTTTCCTGACTTAGGCATCGGAGCCTCAGTCCCAGGCCTCCTTAGGACAAGTTTTCTATATGTGCAGGTACTTTCAAGTTGTTAATCTTTACTCTGTCATCGCCAACTCTTTCATTCGGTGCCTTCGTTAAGAGTCTAATAAGGCGGACGATGGCAGTTCATCCTACCGTGGCAAGACACCTAAGCAAAACTTAATGCCAGTCTTCACCTAAGACCCTATAAATAGAGAAATGTTAGGAGTTGAAACTCTAGTCACCCTTGAAGCTTTACAATAACTTCTACGGGGCTTCAAAGACGACATACACTTAGAGTTGATTAAAGAGCTAAAGCTGAAAAAAGTAGAAGTGGCTTCAAAGTAAAACAAAGGAAAGGAAAGTCGATTGTAGTCGAAATTTGCTTCGATTTCTACCAGTGACGAATCCAAAATGAGAAAGTCTAAGAGATTGAAAAAGCACGAAATGAGAAGCGAAGAGAAGGACCATAAAGGGAAAAACCTGATGGAAAATGAAGAGGACTTTAATGACTTATTTTTTAAGGCAGTAAAAAGGTTTAAACTGGGGCACCCAAAGAAGCTTGACTATAATGGAAATACAGATTCACCATTCGCGTAGGTAATAGGGGAAGTTCCTTTCCCTGTCATTTTTGCGAGATAAAGATAAAGAATACAAACGTTGGTCTAACCCAAGCAAACACCTTTTGGAGTACGGAACTTTGATACAAATATAGACCTTCAATGATGCTCTAGTCTATAAGGCATTCCCTTTTACACTAACTGATGACGCCCTTGATTAGTTTCATGACCTCACTCTCGGATCCATAACCTCATTTAAAAAGTTGTCTGAGTTATTCAAAACTAGGTTTGTCATTCAAATGAGGGCTAAAAAAACTTTAACTAATTTATAGGGGGTTATTCAAGGAAGGAATGACAGCTTCAGAGATTTTATAAAAAAGTTTCAAGAGGTAGCATCTGACATTGAAAACCTCAATAGTGAAGTGGTGGTAATCACTATGATCAACAATGTAAGAAATATATGGCTATACAACTTGTTGATGACGGACTTCACCAAGCTGATAAATCGAGTGAAACAATTTATAACACTTGACGATGCCAATCAAGTTGACGAATGCTAAATCCCAACCTTCATAGGGGAAAGAGGGTGAGATTGCTGTTTAAAAATAGATTTAGACGAAGCCCGAATGGGAGGAGCTAAGGAGATACTGATTCCCTAGGAAAAGCTTACCTAAAAAAGGAGACGAGGAAAAGAGACGATTAGCCAAGCAACATTATGTCTTTATGCCCCCTAATGCCAACCTTGTAAAAATACTGATGTGGATCAAAACCAACTACGGCAAGGTAAATTGGCCGAAAAAGATGAACCAAAGAACTTTTGAAAAGCGAAACAAAAGTAAATACTACGAGTTTTATAAAGATATGACACT
This sequence comes from Hura crepitans, assembly GCA_948208565.1. Taxonomy (NCBI): domain Eukaryota; kingdom Viridiplantae; phylum Streptophyta; class Magnoliopsida; order Malpighiales; family Euphorbiaceae; genus Hura; species Hura crepitans. The sequence continues at coordinate 11,645 of CANXYI010856682.1, read as the reverse complement.
ATAAATGAATGTAAATGCCTAAAAAAACAAATAAAAAGACTGATAAAGAAAGGATCGATAAAGCAATTTGTCAAAAAGAAAAAAGCCAGAAGCATCCTCTAGTATAAGTAACACCTCTAGCTCTGAGGACGAGAGAAGAAAGTCAATCGATGCAAAGCCTAATAGGCACAGAGCTAGCATCATTAACATGATAGTTGGAGGATCCCCTTTGGAGAAGGGACATTGAAAAAAAGGCCATAAAAGGAGTTTTCCTATCTTTCATGTCCGAAGAAATGATGCCAGTTACCATCTCGACCGATGATGCCAAAGTCGTAAAAATTCCGCATGCTGATGCCTTAGTGGTACACAGTATATAGCCAACTTATTAGTAAAGAGAATACTGGTAGACAACGAGAGCCTAGTGAATGTTTTAACCCTTGATGCCTATAAAAGGATGAACCTCCCTCTCAAAGAACTTAAACCAATTTGCACACCATTACTCGGGCTATAAAATGCATCTGTCCTTATACTAGGTGCACTGGAGTTACATATAGAGCTAGGCAAGAAGGAAGTTTCCCATGTCTTTAAATGCAACTTCATGGTAATAGATATCCCCTTTGCTTACAATGTAATTTTTGGAAGGCCTATGTTATTGGTGGTGATAAGCATCTGATACCTGGTAATGAAAATTAGCACCGAAAAAGGTGTCGCAATAATCAGAGGAAACCAATGTGCAGCACGAGAAGCTTACGTCACCACCATAAAGGAAACAAAGGAGACATAGCCCCAGCCTAGTCGAGGAGCTAAAGCCAAAACAGTTAAGGCCGACTCTAGAAGGCGAAGTAATGACTATAGAGATAGCGCCTGGCAAAAAGGTGTTGTTTAGGAGCCAGATTCCCGAAGAAACCAAGAATGAAGTCCTCAAGTCCTCATTTTGAATGAATATGTTTTCTCTTGGACCTTAGAAGACATCCCAAGCATAAACCAGAGCTCATCTGCCACATATTGAACATTGACTAAGCAAAGCTAGTTAAATAAATGTTGTGTTGCTGCTCACCCGACCGAAAAAAGTTATAGAGGAAAAGACATAAAAGCTTCTATATGTGGGATTCGTTAGTGAAGTCTTTTTCCCAAAATGGTTGGCCGATGTTGTACTAGTGAGAAAGAAGAATGGAAAGATACATATGTACATAGACTTCACATATCTAAATAAAGCATGCCCTAAAGACAGTTATTTGCTCCCAAGTATTGACCAACTTGTGGACTTTATAATCGAATATGAAGTCTACTCTATTTTAAAAGCCAGTTCTGGATACCACCAAATATTAATGTTTAGCCCTAAATGGGAGAAGTGTATCTTTATCACACATGAAGGCACCTTCTACTATAACATTATGCCATTTGACCTCAAAAATGCAGGTGCAACGTACCACAGGCTGGTCAATAAGGTGTTCCAGAAGGACATCAGCTGATCGATCGAGGCCTATGTAGATGACATGATCATAAAAAACCATAGTGTTGGTGAGCTTCCTCATGACTTGGCTAAAATTTTTGCCACCTTAAATAAATACCAGATAAAGCTAAACCCGAAAAGTGCACATTTAGTGTCTAGTCTAGAAAATTCCTCGATTTCATGGTGTCGCAAAGAGGAATTGAAGCCAACTAGAAGAAGATCCAAGCTCTACTAGATATAAACCCACCACGAAGCATAAATGACATGCAGAAGTTGAATAGGAAAGTAACTGCACTAGGAAGGTTCATATCTAACTTTGCCAAAAGGTGTCTCCCTTTCTTCAAGAAATTAAGGAAAGATAGAAAGTTTGCTTGGGACAAAGAATGCCAGAGCACATTTGAAGAGCTTAAAGCATTCCTTATGTAACCACCATTGCTTAGCAAACCGAGTGAGGGAGAAACATTGTACATATACCTTGTAACCACAGGCGACACAGTAGCCTCCGTCCTTATAAAAGAAAAAGGCAAGGAATAAAAACCTATTTACTATGCCAATAAATGCAAAGTTGAGCAACTGCTGATAGCATTGATGATGAGTGTCAAAAAGCTGAAGCACTACTTTCAATCACACAAAATAATTGTCTAGATGGATAGCCCAATCAAAAGAATTCTATAGAAGCCCGACATTGATGGGAAAATAGCCGAAATATCCATGAAGCTAATGTCATATGATATAGCTATGAGTTGTGGTCCTCTCTAAAAGCGTAGGTCCTTATTGACTTTGTCATAGAATTTAATAGGGAAGAGCCCTAAGAGCTTGTCTGATCAGAGGTAATAACATGGGAGTGTATGTTAATGGAATGCTAAATGAACATAGAGAAGGAGCAAAGTATGCATTAATGGCCCATCGAATCTCAACATCAAATACACTTTCAGGATAAAGAGCAACTCCCAACTAGTTACAAGCTAAGTTTGTGGTGATTTTAAAGCCAAAGAGACCAACATGAAAAGGTACTTAGAAAAAAAACAAAAGCATGCTAAGGAGATTAGAAGAAAGTGGGACCACATGAAAGATTGAGAGAATCCCATGTGCCAAAAATGCTCATGCCGATTTCATAGAAAAGGCTATAGCCTTTGACGACATTGCCAACATAAAAATTAAAGTTAAAGAAGTTAGCACCCTCATATTTTAAGACGACACATGGATGGCCTTGCTAATTGACAACATATGATCGGGTATACCCTTTAGGGCCAAAATGAGGTAAGGAAGATAGCAAGAAAATCCCTCAGTTATTCAATAATAAATGAGAAGCTATACAAAAAATTGGCAATCCACTTGTGGTTGAAATACATAACTCCAGAAGAAGGAAATTATGTCCTCAAAGAAATAAACAAAGGCATTTGCGAGGCATATGAAGCAAGCTAGACCATATCTAGGAAAGTATTTCAATCCAGATATTACTAGCTGATAGTGTTAAAAGATGCAAAAGAAACCATTCAAAAGTGCACTCAATGCCAGGTTCACGGTTGAATAATCAGAAAGTTCGGGTAGAGTAATAGTCGATCGAAATTTCATGGCCATTTGATTAGTGAGGCCTTGACATCTACGGTCCCTTCGTGCCGGGGAGAAAGTAATAGAAATTTATAATAGTGGCAGTGGAACACTTCACCAAATAGATCGAGGTAGAACCAACAACTATAACCACTGCAGTCAAGATATGACACTTTACTTGGAAAAATATCATTTACAGATTTAGCCATCCTAGAGTCTTTAATAACTAACAATGGGAAATAGTTCAATTATGTATTATTTAGGGGATTCTGCCAAGAGATCAAAATACAACTTTGCTTCTCTACAATGATGCATCTGCAGACCAATGTCATGATCGAAGTTTCAAATAGAACATTGCTTAATGATCTCAAAAAGTGTTTAGGAGAAGCAAAAGGTAGATGGGCAAAAGAAGTGAATAGTGTCTTATGGTCATATAGGACATCACCCAATTGGCCATGAGTGAGATGTCATACTCCCTTACTATGGCTCAGAAGCTATCCTTCTAGTTGAAATCAGACTAGATTCGTATCAGGTACAACTGTTTAACCAGCATGGCAATGAGGTGGAAAGACTCCAGGACCTCGACCTGATCAAAGAAAAAAGAGAGCTCACTCATAAAAGTTATGGCTTATAAGCAATGCATTTCATAATACTACAATGCCAGGGTGAAAGCCAGAAAATTTGATGTAAGTGATCAGGTCCTGAGGAAGGCCAAAATCAGTATAGGCAATGCGAGAGTTGGCAAACTCATGCCAAACTAAGAGGGACCTTATGAAATATCAAAGATCCTGAACCTAATCACATATAAGCTAAAGACAACAAATGGTATGGAAATACTGAGATCGTGGAATGTAGAGAACCTCAAGAAATATTTTTTTGTAATAAAATCCTTTTACTCAACTAGCTCATGTTTTCATTCTCAAAGTTAATAGAAAATCACACTGCATTCGAAAAATATGCACAAATTTTGCTAAGGCAAAAATGCCTAAAAGACATGATGTGCACATATGTCTAAAAATAGCTAGGGCAAACACACTAAAAATTTCATGAAGGCAAAAATGCCTAAAAACCATGATCAACATACATGCCTAAAATTTACAAATTGCAAAGTTAAAAATGCCTAAAAACTGCAATCAACATGCATGCCTAAAAATTCTTATAAAGCAAAATTACTTAAGAAGCAACGATTGGAAGATGACCTATTAATGCATTAAAGCAAAAGCATATGAAAATCTTGGTCGATATACTTGCATATAGATTCCTAAGGCAAACATGGTTGAAATCTCAAAAAGATGTAAACTTAAAAGGTAAAAAACAAAAATGCATAAAGATCAAGCATACATGCATGTCTAACATATGAACACAAAAACATAAGAAATTTCATTTATATTCAATTTGAATTTTTTACAAAAAAAAGGGGAAGAAGAAGAAATAGGAAAAATATGCAGCAGCATCAGCCTTGAGCAGAGGAATTAGGAGGAACTATTTATTATCCGGCCAGAAGAGGAACACCTTATTGCTCAGCAGGAGGAGTAACAGTCTACTCTGTGGTAAGAAAAAGGACCTCCTTAATGGTAAAAGGTGCAATCTCCTCAGTAGCAGTAGCTATAACCTTGCCCGAACTCCTGCTGATGTTGTCAACCCAGGAAAAATCTCGGTCTGGGAAGCAATTTTGAAGCTCCATCTTCAAGTTGAGCTGAAAATCCACCAAAGAGCCTCCAACCTTTTGAATTATCTCCTGCTCCTGAGCCTTTATTGCCTGAGAATGTGCTTTCTCTTATGCCTTCAATGATTGTACATACGCTTCTCCCCGAGCCTTCAACACCTGTGTATTTCAACCTTAAAGCCTTTTTCTCTAGAATGGAGATCGGTAATTTGCTTCTGTAGGCCTACATTCTCGCTATCCTTAGTAATGATCTTCAATTGAACATTATTTAGTTTGATATTCAGACCGGTATGTATCCATCCTGGCTATCTTTTTGCCTTTTTATTTCTTGGAAATTGATGATCGCCCAATAGTGCTCTGCCCTTACCTTATTCATAAGACGCTCGGCCTCTTTTTGCCTTTTTATTTCTTGGAAATTGATGATCGCCCAATCGTGTTGTGCCCTTGCCTTATTCATGAGACACTCAGCCTCATCTACTCGTTCTTTTTGCACCACCACTTGCTGCTCAAAGCTAGAGGCACAAGATCCCAAGACTTGCAAAATTTGCATTCCTTGCAAGCACAAATCATACATACACTCAAAAATAAAATACCACAACTCAAGGCAAATAGACTGATATGTCAAGTATGCACTTAAAGAATGTAACTCCCATCTTGGTTCGTAATGGTCTTTAGATCCAAAATCTTCTTAGTCCGATCAACATCCTCTAGAAAATCCAAATTGTGGAGAAAGTATTATGCCATGTTCAAGTTTTATGATGATGCAGTGCTACTTAACCTCTCTAAAAACATCTTTGCGAAGTCCAGTAATGGCGCTAGAGGGCACTCAAAAGTTTGCTCAGCTGTAGCCATGGGCTAAAAAATAGGTGTAGAAGGTGGATGAAGAGGGCTAACCAATTGAGGAATGACGATTGGTTACACTTCTTGCATTCCCACTACGAGTGGCAAAGACTCCTCATTCAGGATGTCATCCTCCAAAATATCTATAAAAATCAAGTTATGCTTCTTTATACCGATCGAAGCCGTAAGACCTCTTTCCCTCCCTCGCCTTATTGCTAGCTTTTACAAAGGTGGAGGAAGCACAGCCTGCCATAAAGGACCTTGACTCGGGGCTTTACTTTTTTGTTGAAACACTTTCTTCTGGGACTCTAAAATAGCCTTTTGCTAGGAAGACATATCTCCTGTAAAAACACAAAGCATCCAGTTAGCACCACACATATGAAACACAAAGCAATAGGAAAAACATCAAGAACAATAAAAGTCTAGCAAAATAAGAAGTATTAAGAAACCCCCACGCTTAGTGGGTTCATTAGAACCATCTATGGCAGAGAGAAGTAGGTCCGGAGAGAAGAGCAATTTCTTGGCCACCATGAGAATCTTCTAAAAGTCATTTTTAAGTTGGGGTAAAAAAGATGACATATCCTTTAATGATACACACTCTTCCAACTAGGTTAAAGGAACACCAGGCTAACCACCCTTCCTCCCGACAAGAAAAAAATAATGACCAAACCCTTTATTAGACTTACTCACACCTATCAACGACCGACTAGTCTTAGCAATAAAGTTCACAAAACTAGTAGACTCATGGATGGAAAGATAATAAAAATAACTAAAAAGCTCAACACTGGGAATGATGTCGAATTGTGTGCATATGCACAAAAAATACATGACTATCCTTCAACCATTAAGGGAAAGCTACGATGAACAGAAATCATACACATTCATCATGTCTACATAAAAAGGTCAAAAAGGAAAATGAAAGTCAAACTCAAAAAAATGCTTAAAATCTATAAAAAAAATTCATTATTAAAGGGACCACTCAAGGGGCCCATGCTTGAAGGAAAAGCCAAGGTGATGATATCATCGAGAATCCTATACTTCTCCCTAATGAAAGGTAAGTCATCATTGGTTATTTTAGAAAATTTACTAGTAGAGGGCAAAGAAGTGAAACTATTCAAAAAAGAGGTATCAATAATCGGAGCATTGTCAGAAACAAATTCACCTGGCTGCAACAAGGAAACTACCCTAGCAATAACCCCTGATGATCCAAAAGAAAAAGAAGAAGAACCAAAAAATGTACTAGTATTGGAAGAACTCATTTTAAATAAAGGAAGAGAAACTTACTAGAATATTTTAAACCTGCTTGAGATGAAGAAGGCAATTGAAAAACAAAGGTGAAAAATGAAAACCAGGTTGCAGAGTAGTGTTATAATGAGAAAGGTACGTAAAAACCAAATCAAAGTATGTAAAGCCATATATATAGGACTCCCTACAGCAAAATCACAGATGTTGTGCATTTATGAGAATTAATAAAGATAGCAAAAATATCAAAGTGACGTGACCATTATATTATGCGACATGATAGTTTCGTGTGCAACATGATAACATGACTATTACACTGTGTGATGTGATGATTTCATGTGCAACACGATCACACGATAACATGCCACATCTGAGAGCCATCCCTCGGACTAATTGGATCTCTACAGTTCATTACTTCTGAGAGCTATCCCTCGGACTAATCGAATCTCTACCATCTGCTACATCTAAGAACTATCCCGTAGACTGATAAGATCTCTACCGTCTGTTACATCTGAAAGCCATCCCTTGGATCATCAGACCTTTCCTGGCCACTACATTTGAGAGCCATCCCTCTAACCAATCGAATCTCCATTTGCTACTTTGTCTACTGACCCTTACTCAATTCGATCGGGCTGTGCCTCCATTTCCACATTTCCTGCTAGACTACCCAGAAGGGGGACAAATGGTAATACCCATATTACCATAATAAGCTTAGGCCCAAAGACTAACATAAGACTAAGTACCTGGAAATATCTATGAACTAAGGTTACATTAACTCATGTCACTAAACCTCAACAATCTGCATGAGTTAAAGAACCAACAGAAACTATATAAGGTGTGCACTCTCATAGGTATATACATAGCAAAAACCTATATATTACAGCTACCTGTCATCTTGTCCCAAAAAGCCTTTTTCCTAACTTAAGCATCGAAGCCTCAATCCCAGGCCTCCCTAGGACAAGTTTTCTATATGTGCAGGTACTTCTAAGCTATTGATCTCTACTTTGCCATCCTCGACTCTTTTATTTATCACTTAATTTTGATATTTATTTAGACTAGATCGGATATTCTTATTTCATCAAGCAAACCATATCAACGTTGTTAAATCCAAAAAAACAAAAATAACATATTCTTATTCTACATATGGCTTTCTTCTTTATTTTTTCATCTCGGTTCTCATCATTTCAAGTAATTTTCATTCAATACTCCTTTCAATTTCTCAATTGAGTCTCTCATGAATTTTTTTTAAACTTTCCTAGATTCTTATTTATTATGTTTAAAAAGAATACAAAAAATGGTGGAATAACTATTTGATTAGAATTAAAAATTTTGCATCAAAAAAATAATTTAAGCCTTTTCCTATTAGACTTCTAATGTTGATATTAATTAGTTAATTTGTTAAATAAATAATTATGATATTGATGGTACATCATTGGTGGCTAAAGTGAAATAATAAGAGCCATGCAATACAATTTTGGATCTAAATAATTGTTATCTTTTGGATTGCCAGAAGAAATGTTATGAACTGCATAAAAATAGAGGAGTATGTAGACCTGATCCCTCAATCCCAAATATTACTGCTATTGTCCTTGCAAGAGAAATCAAATTGATGCTTATCTTTGGATGCAAAAAGTCATATAATTATCAAAATTAGTTTTTACAAAATATTATGCGAATAATCAAATGAATTTAAAGGCAACAACAATTTAGTTGTTATCAAAACTCATTTTTTGATGGATTACTGATATTATATCTTATTTGAATGAAGCTAGTGAGGGTAATCAATAAGTTTTTAAAGGTATTTATACTCCATTTATTGAAAATATAAATATTTATAAAGAAAATTGAGATAAGTTTTAATATTAAAAATATAATCTTTCATGAATTTGGGATAGATACGAGTTTTGTACCTCGGGTACCCTACTTTCAAATTTGTTTATGCATTTAATTGTAAGTAGATAAAAATTGTTCAATTGAACTCACTTGTTTCAAAAATAATATGAAATTTTGCGCGATTAACCAATGATTATAATTTTTGCAAAAAAATTGAAAACTTAGGAAATTTTTTGAGAATTCATAGTTTTGAACAATTTAACTGTTATCAAAACTCCTCCCTCAAGAAATCACTTATTATATTTTAATTGAATAAAGCACTTGAATATGTTTCAAACAAATCAAATTTAATTCTCTAGCCATCTCTTCCATTTTGAAAAGTAAATTAAATAATTTTAAAAGTAAATATTTTTTTGAAGTTCTAATTTTAAGTCATTATTTTAATCTACAATATCGAATCGTGTATTTTGATTATATTCTACATTAACCCCATTCATTTTTATTTCTCATAGTAAATTTTTATTGGAGAAAAATTTGTGCACATTAGACCTTAATTGCATAATATTATCCAAAGAGAGAGGAATCGGTAAATGATATGAACCTAAATGCATAATAAGTAAAACTAAAGCATTAACAAAAATTTGAAACCACAACCTCGAAAAAAGCCCCCTATCAAGTCTTTATTCAATAAGATCTACTTTTTGCCTTTCGTTATCCCAAGAAAAAGGATATCCAAAAAAACCTAAATCAATCAAAGCTAATCGAAAACTATCAATGAAAGAAGATGGTCTATGCTGTCTACACACTTTTTCACTATATGACAAAATTTTGTTAAAGTCTCCCATAACAAGCTAAGAAAGAGATGAACCTGAAGCTAATTATCTCAACAATTACCATGATCGATGCTTATTTTGCCACTCTGCCCAACCATAGAACCCTATGAATCTTCACTGAGCATTAGACCCAGAAGTAACCTCGAAATCAACATAATGAATGGAATAGAATAACAATTTTAGAGAAACCCTGTCATCCCAATAGTAAGCCACTCCTCTACCTCCATTAGAACCATGCATAAAAAAAACAATTAACAAAACCTAAACTTTTTATAATAAATAACATTATATCATTCGACACCTTAATCTCCATGAGAAAGAGAATGTTAGAAGCATACAACCTAACCAAAAGCCACAAATTACCAACTGTAAGGTTGCTTCCCAATCCTCTATAGTTGTAACTTACAAGGTTCATTAACATAGGCAACTAGAGTAGTCCCCTCTAAATGATGAGAAACACCCAACTTCGTAATCTCATATTCAAACATCACTACTATCGCAAGATTTAGACATAATCGAGGTATTATTTCTTCTATCTGCCCTTTTCCATGTAAATTTTTGTTTAACAATCCCTACTTTTGGTTTAGTTAAAGTTAGAATCACATCCCTTCTTTTAAAAGTTACAATTTCATTCGAAGAGTCACCATCATTTATCCCTCTTTCAGAAGTGCATACATTAGGAGTAGTATCAACGGTAATTGCATTATCATTAGATAGAATATAGAAGAGAGGAACCTATTTAGTGAGTACTACCTCCTTAAAAGTGGTAACTGTAGTATCATCACAATTACAAGCTTCCATATGGTCTAAATTATACCCTTTTTTTGGCATAACATTAGAGGCATATACATCTAAGACCTTGCCAGGGGGTACAACTGCAAAGTTTTTTTTTATTACTTATTGATGAAGACAACTGTAGCATGCACTTGGAATGACTCTCTTTCCTATTCAATGATTTTAATATAATTTTGAACGATTTAACACAAGATTTAGGGCCTTTAATAAACAGTGATGCCATCGATTTCTTCCCTTTAGGAATGATCGAATTAAATTGGGCCAACAATTCAACCTCTCTATCTTTTTCAACTTGATTTCTTAAGTAGAAACTTTTTTGAGGTCATTCTCTAAGCATTCTCCATATTCAATGATTGTAATCCCCTTTAAACAATCCTGAATTCTATAACCCATCATTTTGCAACCAAAGCAATAAGTTGGTAACGATTCATACTTCAACAAAATCCAATAAATCAATTCCCTAGCTCTAGTAAGACACCCTTTTGAAAATGATTAGATACAGAAATACAAATTATGAACCTCAAGAAAGGAGCCCAACCTAAATTTTCACTTTCATCAAAATCAATGAAAATGCAAAACATATTTTTGATAGTTATCGCTATCTTTTTGCAATGCCATAAGAATGGTATAGCATATATACGATCCCAAATATTAACTTCTATAAATTCAGCCGATAAATCTATATCAATTTCCTTCATCTCTTTTAATAGAAGCAATTGATTATCATAGCACTAAAGGCCTTGGTCTATAACATTTTATCTATTTGTGGTAAAAAAATTGAAAAACAAATACCATATTCCCCAATTCCCTCACACTAAATCCCCTCTGCAACCTCTAGCTATTTAACATTGTAATCCAAAAGGTAGTGGCATTAATACTCTTATTATGGAGAAGCTTTGCCATCAAGCACAAGCTAATCTTTGCCCTTTGTTTTTCATTTGTTTTGTCATCCAAAATGACTTTTCCCACTTTATTTTCCTCTGTTGTTAAGTGCAATGAAGAGAACAAATTATCTATTTCATCTGAATTGGCCATAAGGATGAGAAACTAATAACAAGAAAGCAAAAGAAAATCAAGAAATCCTAGCCTGAGCCAAAGAGATGCCCTAGTTTCTAAGAACTTTAGGGAGAGAACCCCTCATTTGAGGGAAGTTTTTTTTAAAAAAAAATACTAATTATCTATTAGCCAATTTGTAATTTTTCAAAAAAAAAACTACATTGGCTATGAAAATAACAGTTGAAAACTAAAAATTGAGAAATATTAAAATACATGTACTTAAAACATTGAAGTTGTTTTTTAGAAAAGAAAATTCTTTAGAAAATAGAAAATATAGATTATATTTACTTTCCTTGATTTTCTAAATAGTAAATTAGAAAATAAATTTACAATTGTTTAAATTTAAATAAGAAGTTGATAATAAATTTAAACTACTTTTTATTTTTTTACTATAAAT
>CANXYI010856631.1:0-19080 GCA_948208565.1 Hura crepitans | reverse complement strand
GTACATGAGTCATTACATAAATAACCACCATATTCTAAAGGATAAAATTCAAGATCTAATTGACTTGCGGTAGATTCCTAATCTAGAAAGGAGATAAAATGGTTATGGTGACTATTTAATTGTTCCTTCACTTATTAATATGGTTAATTTAGGCTATTGGAATTGTATAAGTTGTGGGATTTGTACAAAAATGACTATTTAGGAATAAAGAAGAAGGCAGATTCAAGTTAGGGTTCAATTTATACATTAAAGATATGGGCTACATATAGTAAAAGTGAGCTAGAGGAACATGTCCAAGATTTTAGGATTGATTTAGATTTCAAGTAGAATCTAGTTGAGGAAGTAAAAGCTAAAGTAGTAAATCAAAGTGGTCTGTTAGTGTGAGATGTAAAAAGAGATAATTCCCTAAGTTACAAAAAATAAGAAGATGTAGTTATGAAGCAGTTGAAGAAAACTCCCCACATAGATTATAATTCAAGATCTATTGTGACAATTGCCCTTACAGTGACAAAAGGTAGTTTAAGCCTTCTGTGGTGCAATTGTTTCAATTGCCATATTGCCATCTGAATAAGCAGCAATGGTAAAGGTGGAAGAAAAAGTAGTGGTTAGTTTCTCAAATATAGATCTCCCATTATATAGATGTTATCATAACCGTCCTTTATACATCAAAGTAAAGGTTAGCGGTAAGCACATGGCTTGCACAATGATTGATAATGGTTCATCAATTAATGTGTACCCCCTTAAAGTAGTAACTACATGTAGAATTGAATTCTTAATGATCTCTTAATCCAAACTCACCACTATGGTCTACGACAACACTAAGAGGTAGACATACATGGCTTTCAAAGTCAAGGTTAAAACTTGGATTTTTATAGATGATGTGGAGTTCATAGTACTGGACATCACTACTAACTTCTCTTTGCTATTAAGGTGACCTTGATTTCATAATCTAGGAGGGGTTCCATCAACATTGCATTAAATAATGATAATCCCCTATAATTGTTAGATTGTAATGCTACGGCGATGAAGGAGAATTAGGTCTCGATGCTCGAAATAGCCAACTAGCACTTAATGGGTTCCACATAGATGAGATATTTTATGAGGAGGAAGAAGTTAAGCCAAATTTGTAAATATGCTAAAGAAGATGCGATATTTGGCAGGTGCTACATTACGGAATGATTTATAAGGGTTTGGTATCCAGTATATAGTTAACGAATAGAAAGATCAAAGAGGATTAGGATATATAGTGGAATCTTTAGAGCTAAAAAAGAAGGAGAAAAGTATCCCATCTTTTGAAAAGAGCTTTATTTAGGCTTTAGGAAATGACAATTATTATAGAGAGTCAGAGCCCTCTGTCATTAAAAGAAAAGTTATGCCTAAGTTTGAGATCATTAATGATGTGTTCAATTAGGTTATAGGTGAAGTCAAGATTACCTCAAATTTTTATGATCAAAAGATTTTGACCAATTTACCTTACCTTGAGATAAAGTTAAAGGATAAAATTTTGACCACTATCATGCTTTAAGATAAGGGAAAGAAAAAGATAAATGAAGATGACCTTTAAAAGATTTTTTTTAAATGTTATATATGCCTGAACTTTTTGATCATAATGTTTCTAATTCTTTTGTTAATTATATGAATGATTTTGCTTTTTTGTGTGATGTCTCATCTAATTGCATCATGCATAATGATAATCATGACACACATATCATGTTTGACATTAATTCAATCAATATTACCTCGTTTAATCTCGACACTAGTGAAAACTCTAACAAAATTTTAATTACATATGATATACTCCTAAATAGAGGATAAAATTAAAGAAAATTAAGAAAAAAAATGAGAAATTCTTTGCCTAGACCTATGAAGATATGTTGATGGTCAATAGGGAGATAGTTGAACATGCCATTTACATATACTTAGAAGCTAAATTTGTGAAATAGAAGCTGAGAAGCATGAGGTTAGAAAAGTCAGAGAAATTAAAAGAAGAGTACAAAAACAAGTGAAGTAAAAGATTTTAGAAGAAGTATAGTATCCAACCTAGTTAGGAAATGTGGTACCTATGATAAAGGAAAATGGTAGAGTCAGGATGTGTATAGATTATAGGGATTTGAACAAAGCTTGCCATAATGATTATTTTCCATTGTCACACATATATGTTTTAGTTGATAGTGTAACAATGTGTAAATTGTACAAATTCACTGATGGATTTGCCAATTACAATCAAATTCTAAACAAGATAGTAGATAAGATAAAGACTACATTTATCACTAGATGTGGAACCTCTTACTACAAAGTCATGTTATTTTGGTTGAATAATACAGCAGCTACTTATCACAGATTAGCCAAAAAAATTTTGGATAACTTGATTCACAAGGAACTAGAGGCTTATGTAGTTAACATGATGATCAAATCGACTACCAAGGAAGGACATTTTGATGCATTAAAAAAGTTATTTTAGCTTATCAATAAGTATAGTCTGCATTTGAATCCAAAGAAATATGTCTTTTGTGTAACTTTAGGTAAGCTTTTAAATCATATAATGAGTCAGAGAGGGATTGAGGTAGACCTAAATAAAGTCAAAACTATTTTAGATATGCTAGTTCCAAAGAAAAAGAAAGAGATAAAGTGATTTCTAGGAAGAATTCAGTATATAAAAAGATTCATAGCCAAGCTCACTACCATATGTGAGCCTATTTTTAAGCTTCTCAAAAAGAACCTGCCAATCTAGTGTAATGATGACTACCATAAGGCTTTTGACACAATTAGGGAATATATGATAAATCAACAAATTTTCCAACCACTATGACATAAGAAGTCATTAATCCTTTATCTATCTATTGAAAAAAGCTCAATGAGGGCTATAGTAGCATCAGATGATGAATTAGGGTTTTATTTGTAATTTACTACAAGAGTAAGAAGTTGTTCCTTCTAAGGCAATGTATGTGGAAGTTGAAAAGATTTATTCAGTAGTGGTATTTACTTTAAATAAACTAAGGCATTATTTCCAATCATATATCATTCAAACATCATAAAAGCACAATCCCTTAAGATATCTTTAGATAGCTCCATCTTTGGTGGGAAGAGTGAGTAAATGGTTTCTCCTATTCCAAGAGTTTGATAACTAGTACATAACACGAAAGACTAAAAAAGTTCATGCTGTTATAGAGTTCCTAGCCAACCATCCACTAAATGGTGAGTCAATGGAATTCAAATTCCTTAATAAGAATCTAACCTCAATCATAGTCCAAGGGTGGCAAATGTACTTTGATGGAGTAGTAAATAGCAAAGGGGTAGGAGTAGGGGTAATTTAGATAACCTTTAATGGAGAAAAATTGATGTTAGCTAGAAAGTTGATGTATAAAATTACAAATAAAATGGCAAAGTATAAAGCTTGCATATTTAGGTTAAAGGCATTATTCACTCTTGGTGTAAAGACAGTTGAGGGATTTAAAGACTTATCCTTGGTAGTATATCAAGCCAATGAACAAAAGACCATTCGAGAAGAGAAATTGATGTCTTTTGTAGAGAACTTAAGATCTATCGGTAAATAGTTTGAGGTATATAACTTTTACCATGTTCTGATAGATGAGAATTAGCTAGTAGATGCATTAACCTCCTTAGTATCTATGTGAGATAATCTAGAAGGAATAGTCATGAAATTAGTACTTATCTATAGTTTAGAAAGGTTGTGCTTTGAGATAGAATAAATAATAAAAATAGAATGGGTAGAAGATAAGCCATGGTTTTATGATATCAAGAACTACTTAGAGAATGGAGTCTTTCTGGAAAAGACTACAGACAAAGATAAAAGTATGCTAAGAAAGCTATCAACTTTGTTCATCAGCAAAGATAGGATTTTATACAAAGGTAGTTAGATTAGTTTTTAACATTGTTATTCAAAAGAGAAAGAAGTAGAGAGGGTTATAGAAGAGATACATGTAAGGTTTTATGGCATACATATGAATGGTTTAAAGTTAGCCAAAAATATCACGTGTTATGTGTTCTTCTAGCTTCCTATGGACCATAATTTTTTGAAATATGTAAAGAAATGCCATAAGTGTTAGTAGTATGGGGACTTAAGACAAGTGCTAGTATCAAAACTACATACTTTGTCATTTCTTTAGCCATTTTCTATTTAAAGGATAGACATAATTTGTTAGATACATCCAATAGCCTTAAATGTACATCATTTCATTATGGTAGCCATTGACTATTTCTTGAAGTGTGTTGAAGCAAAATCTTTTAAAAAGTTATGGGCAAAAGAGATGGCTACATTAATAGATAAGAATCTCATATCCAAATATGGGGTCCTATAACAAATAGTTTTAGACAACAATGCCTAATTTCATTCTAAGGGAAAAGTACTATTATAGAAATACAAGATAAAAAGCCATAAATCCTCTCCTTATAGACTACAAGCCAATAGGGTAGTTAAAGTGACAAATAATAGTCTTATAAAAATCCTAACTAAGATAGTCATAACTTGTAGAGATTAGGTTGATAAACTTCTAATTACTCTTTAAGGTTATAGGATAAGTATTCAAACTTCAATAGGTGCTACTCCATTTTCTTTGGTATGTGGGGCAGATGTTGTACTCCCAATAGAAATTAAACTTTAGTCATTGAGAGTTGCTCTAGAAGTAGAAAATCCTAAAGTAGCCTAGGTTGAGCAAAGGTTCTAGCAATTGAAATCATTAGATTGGGAATGATTAAGGGTTAATTATCACAATCAAATATATTAGAAAATGATGGCACGAACTTTTGGTAAAAGGGTGAAGAATCACAAGTTGAAAGAGGGAGGAATGATCCTCAAATGGATTAGACTAAGTCTGATTGATCCAAGGGGAAAGTTAAAACTAAATTAGGAAGGATCATTCATCATTAAGCATTTATTCTTGAGATG
Organism: Hura crepitans; assembly: GCA_948208565.1. Classification (NCBI taxonomy): domain Eukaryota; kingdom Viridiplantae; phylum Streptophyta; class Magnoliopsida; order Malpighiales; family Euphorbiaceae; genus Hura; species Hura crepitans. Next base: position 14,174 of record CANXYI010856631.1, on the reverse strand, counting down.
TTCTACAAACCTTATAAATTATGATAGAAATGAGTTTAAGAAACCTATAAACATTTATATATTAAAACAATTACATGGCTAAACATAAATGAAATAGAAAAAGAGCCCTATAATGCCTATAAGTTAAGGCTCTATGAATAGTACCTTCGAGGCCCGAGAAGTGTGCCTGAATTGTTGAGTCACTATCATAAGGCCTGAGGTAAGGTATATTGGTCATGAAGCTTTAAAGGTCTTAAAAATAATGAAAATGACATAATTTAAAGATTTAACTAAACCAATAGATTATTTTTAGCCAAAATCTAGTGGTTTATAGGCTCAAATAGATTTAGGCTATGAATGACCCAAGATGTGCCTAGACAAACCTAAAAATACCATACCCTAAAGGTTAAAAATTCCCCTAGGACCATTGGTGAAGGAATTTTAAAATTTTGAGGTCATTTGCTAATTTTCCTAATTTTTGGGTTTACATATAAGTCGAGATAGTTAGTTAACTATCCTACTAAGGGAATTTGGTAGTGAAATTTTTTAGGCCCTTTATAAGCCGAATCAAGGATTTTTAAAACTAATACAACAATTTTTAGAGGTTCAAGTGAATTTTAAATGTTTATCAAAATTTCTATCAAAACTAAATATTTTCAGGGCACTCGAGTGACATATGCCACCACCCTAGCCACCTCAGCCACTATAAAAAGGCAATGGTGCCACTTAAGCCTCTATTTGGCAAAACCCACTCACCCTTCCACCTTTCTCTCTTATCTTTTTCTTTTTCCACTTGACATCATCTTCACCTTTCCTCCCCTATTTTTATGGCTACTTAATCTCTTTTGTCTCTCTAATTGTAACTAAAAAATTTTATAGTTGGGTAGCAAATAGTTCTTAAAGGTTTTAGATGCCATAGTTATCCATAAAATCTAAGAAAAAATAAGAAATTTCAAGTGTACATAAAAAGGAGTTTGAAAAACCAATTTCAAGTGTAAGTGTTTTTATTCCCTTTTTATTTTATTTCTTAAGGGATTCCAACTTTTTAAGGGAGCTTATGTTGTTAGATTTTGGTTTGGAAGCTTATGGAATTTTTAAGGATTTTTCTAAGGTATTTTCATGTGTGTATAGGCTAAGGTATGGGTGGAGTGCAACAAGAAAATTCATAAGTTTAATGTGTAAAAAAGGCCTTGCAATTTAGAGAGGTATGTGAATTTAATGCATTTGAAATATGCCATAATAGATTTAGGTATGATTTAGCATGAAATGTGAGGATTGCACGGCTAAAGCATTTGTAACCATGAATTAGGCTTGCATTAATGCTAATTGTGTAAGGTTTGAATGATGTGAATGGTGAATTGGTGAAAAGAATGGATGGAAGGGTGAGAGGTTACTTTGGCTGAGAGGTTTATGTGTGTATGGGTGATGTGTTATGGCTTGGTTCATGTAGGAATTAGATGGCTTTTATTGTGTATAATATGGAATTAATGGATTGTGTATGTGTATAGTGAAGAAGAAAGGATTAGTGATGTTTACATGAGTGGTCGAGAGGTGCCTTAGGTTACAATGTAAGTGTAAGCCTTGGTAGTGTGGGGTATTGACTGGGAAATGGCATGTTATGGGTAGTATTGTATGTGTATATTATGATTTTGATGGAAAAATGCATGTAGAAATGTTTTCATAGTGTTGTTGAGGTATGTACAAGGCATGTCAAGGCTTGGTTTACATGGTATATGATGTGTGTGTGTGTGTGTGTGTGTAAATACTTAAATAATGCCATTGTATGTGTATGTGTGATTGAATAGGAATAAAAGCATGTATATGGCCATTAGCAACCTTTGATCGAGAGGTACGTGAGGTAACTTAGGCATGATGTATCTGTTATGGCATAGTGTGTGTGTGTGTGTGTGTAGGAATGGCATGGCATTTTAAGCATGGAATGTGTAATGTGAAATTGGCATGATATATGTAAATATGTATGAGTAATGAGGCATGAAAATGAATGGATAGTGGTAAGAAATTAAGGTTGAATTTGAGTTAAAATGTGACTTGAAGATGGCTTAAAATGGAATAGTACAGTAGACCTAAAAATATAACCTAAAATGGCATGTAATTAGACCTAAAATGTGGATATTTCGTAAGATTTATATGGAATGAATTTAAGGCCACTTTTAAGGCCAATTGAGATGTCTAAATGGAAAAGGTTGTAGGCCTAAGGCAATTTGTGAGATTGGATAAAAATGGCACAGAAAAATGCCAACAAAAGGATATGTTACGGACCTATAATTGTGTACATAAAACATGAAAATGACCTACGGACCTATGCACAGAAATTACCTTGAACTTGGACATAAATTGACTAAAAATAATGGCTTAGATTAGAGTTAAAATGGACTTAATTATGTCTAAGAAAGTGACATGAATTGGCTCAGGAAAATTGACCTGTAACTATCTAATAGGACCAAAAATTACCTGTAACTTTTTAGGTTAAACATCATCTGTTAAAATAAATTAATAGTTGACTGTTAATCAAACTTAATTATTTTAAAGGGATGATCAATAACTAAATGGGCATAAAATAAGGTCAAATTGCCCATTAATTAGACACCCACTATATAGGTTAACCGATCAACTTTGAGATTAGCAGCTGCTTGATATTTGATGTTGATTTTTTAGATATTAGGAGGTCTATGGACTAATCCTTGCCATTTGTTGGAAGTGTTTAATGGTGATATTAGATATTGGGAGGTCTACAAACTAATCCCTATGATCCACTAAAGTTCTTTACTCTAATTATTTAGAGATTGGGAGGTCTACGAACTGATCCCTGCTATCTTTTATATGGTATTGGGAGGTTTAAGTGAACTATTCCCTACTATCAGACTAGGCCGATATAGTGGTTGGGGTTTAGAATGTGGGCCACTGCATAATTTTCTAGTTCTCTCTTAGTCCAATATCTTTAAGTGTAGTCTATCTAGTCAAGCCTATTTAATTAATGTACAGACCTGATTGATGACAATTCATTGAATAATTAAATTAATTGAAATTACCATAGTGGCATAATTGCAATTAAATAAATCAAGAAACTAATTAAGTAAAACTAGTTCCTTACATGAATTTAATATATGTATCCCATTTATAGCATCTAATTGCATTTGAGTGGTTGCATATGAAATGTTTTTAATGTATTAGATTCACCACTGAGTTTTATGCTCAGTGTACTAATATTTTTGTATGCAAGTTACAAAGGTAAGTAGCCTAGCCTCGAAGATCATGTAGTGTAATAACACAGACTGTGAAGGGTAAATAAATGTCATTTTCCTTATTTTGTTGCTTAGCACTCATGTAAACACTATATGTTATGGGTTTAGCATGGTTAGAAGTTGCTCATGTTTGTATATATTAAAAGAATAGGTATGATGTATATAAATAGGTTGTTTATCTAAATTGTTTATTTTTATGGGTTTCTAATGATTATAGGCCTAAGACCCTGTGTGATTGTGATATGTTGTTAATGTATGATAAGGTTATTGAGGGGACCAAAAGGGTCTATGAAAAGGAGTTAGGTTGATATTAATGATAGAACTGCTTTTACAAGTGAAAACAAATTTTCAGAATGTCCACCAAATAGCTGTTGTGTTGCCCAATTTTTTATAACATGTAGAATGTCTATTAAATAGTTTTCTATGCCTATTATACCTCATATAAGAATGACTAAGGGTTAAACTATGGAATTAAGCAATATCTGATAAAGTTATAAAATAGTCTATAAGTGTTAAAGAGTGTAGACCTAGAGCAATTTTAAGATGGGTGACCTTATAGGAAGTGCATTGCCTAACGGGTTTTTTAAGAAGTTTAGTAGGGGGTGTCACAAGCCTTGTGGGTCAAATATTGAAAAATAGTGGCCTTGTTAAAAGTGGGTGACATTATAAGATGAAAACAAAGAAAAAAAAGGCATCATATGGAAGAATTAGAGGTTGAGAGAAAATAGTCAATCAAAAAAGCCTATGAGGGCTGATTAATGATAAGAGTTTAAGATGTAATTAAGATTTCCCTTGATTAAATAAGGATATGCGTTGTTCGATTAATGTCATGTTATGGTTATCATAAAATGCCAAATATAATGCAAATAGCTAGGATCACATTAATAAGCTCAATTTAGCATCTTATGGAATATAGAAATATAGATATTATTATTACATTATTTTTTTTGTTTTAAGTTTAGTGAAGTAATAAAAGACAATATTTTCATATCTTTTATATCTTGTTACTACTCTCAACTTACATCTTCAGAAGAGTTAGTCGCTCATTTTTTCTAGGCATTAAAAGTTTGAAAGTTACAACTAGCTTTAGAAGGAATGTTGACCATCAGGGGTAATTGCTTCCATAAATCATGATATCTAAAAGTGATAGACAAATATTGCCTTTAAAGGATAATGGATGAGTAAGAATGCCTTGGGTCTTATCAAACTAGCTCACCTAATGATCAAGAATACAAAATGTGACTTTGTGGAAGCCGATCGAGGCAACACAGCCTAATGTGCAGCTATGTCACACATACTATAAAGGAATCCATAAGCTCTAAAAATGTATGTTGTTCTCAATTATGGCACAACCAAATGACCCATTGCTTAATATTAGAAAAATAGCAAATGATGGCATGAGGCAATAAATGTTTCAGACTGTAAGACTTGAGAACACGAGAGGGAGGATAATCTAACAAGCAAAGCTTTTCTTGTAATCAGATCTAAAAAAAATGCTATTAGGAATGAATACTTGAAAAGGCTTTCTAAGTAAAAGTGAAGCTAAAGATAGGGTGAAAACCCATCAGGGGAAGTCTATCCTTAAATAGTTTGTTAGGATTAAAGACCTCAAAGGGCTTTCTAAGGAGCAGGCAGACTACAAAATAGGGCAAAAACCCATTAGGGGTGGTTTATTTGAAAAAAAACCTGAACCAGAAGTTAGCTCCCATGAAAGATACCAACTTCACTAGATTGAACTACATACAGTCCCATAATAGTTTCATCGTGGATCAAGGGAAAAGGGTTTTAGCATTTAGCTATGTCATTTATCACATTGAATAGCTAATAGTCTCTAAAATGGCCTTTAAAAAGTAATGGTGCAATATTTGGCAAAGAAAATAAACAAGTATACAAGAAATTTAAGTAGTGACGATAGGTTCAAAGAAATTGGTTCTCACCTCAGAGCCTATCTCACTACTAATGAAAGAAGTATCCCAAGTGCATCGAGCACCTTATATAGGTAGTGACGAACACAATTGGGATAGTAAGGTGGTGTCTTAGATGAATAGGACACCTCTAAAATCATAACAAATTATTTAGCTAAGGGACATAGTTCCTAATGAAAGAATTGAAAATTATTAAACTTTGGGTCCCAGAAGCTAGATTCAACCTTTAGAATAAGGCATATCAAGTCATACCCACCAAACAAATTTTAAGCCATTAAAAGGTGCCAAAGTAGAATTTGACCATGTTGATAGGAGAACAAGAAATTTATGGAGTTTTTGAAGAAATTTGTCACTTATTGATATAGAAAGCAAAAAAAAAAATAATAAAGTGGCATGAGAATATATGCATGCATAATTGCATTTATAGACAAAGAAGTGAAAACGGTCATTTTTGGCACTAAAATGGTCATTTTTGGAACTAAAATGAGCATTTTGGCAAAAAAAATGGCAATTTCATCAATTAAAAATGCCTATTTTCAAAGTGAAAATTAGTCATTTTGATTTTGCTAAAATGTTTGCTTTGGCCTATTTTTTATTCAAATCCCATTTTTTTTCCATTTTTAACATTTTTTCCTTTTTATATTACTTCGAAATATACCTATATTCATTACATACCACATAATGCCACCTAGACACTAGCAAAGCCACCCACATCACCAATCCATGCTCGATCATGTGGCTCTCCCTAATTTGCTTGATTAAAAACAAATCGAGCAATTGTATCATCTCACCACCATCACGCTTATTGGGAGCAATTTCATCAGCACCTCCTATGGCTTTCTAAGAGGATTTTCTATAAGGCATAAAGAGCTAGATTATAGAGCAACTCTATCTTATACACATAGACTTAGCCAAAAGGATCGAGGACACTTACTAAGAGCTAACTACTGGGATGGATTCGATCTTGGCAGAGATCTAAATGCCTTGAGCCTAAAGACATCCACTAGCTCCTTAAGATATATATATCTTTTTCTTTCATTTATATCATTTATACATATTAGTTTAGGACACAAGTTATTAAGGAAGAAATTAAGGAAGAGAGAGAGAGGAAGGTGGGATGGTTTTTTTAGTTGTGGAGTGGAGGAGGAGGTGTGTTATGGTGTGTAGAGGAGGAAAATAAGATTTTCCCTATATATACTTTTTCACAAAATAATTTTTCCTTCCTTAAAAAAGTTATTATAACCAATAAGAATGTCGGTTTTCCCCTATTTTTGTCCCTAAAATTCCATCAATACAAGCCTTAAATCCTCCCAAAATCTCGAGCCCCAAATATGAAAATAACAAAAAAAAAATGAATGCATTTTATGTCCTGAAAATTGGGTAAAAATAGTTCCTAAACTTAAGAAATTCTAATTCTAAAGCCATTGGACTATTCGAAATATTTGAGTATTAGGTTGTATAATTTTTAGATTATTTTGAGCAACTTTTTATTTATTTTATAGTTCAACTTCACTTGCAACACTATTCATAGGACATTACTATAAAAATTTAGTTAGCATTTTTAACCATCCGAACGACTTCAGATTGGCTTCAAACTTTGCCAAAAATTCTCTTCTAATAAATACTCCCTATCAGTATGCTTAGTGTGACTCAAGTATTAGGAAGCACTATTTCTCTTGAGAGCTACTATTCATGAGAGTTGGGATTTTTATGTCGTTACAATAGGCATGAGGCCTAGGGTTTGTTTTAGAACCACTAGACTTAGAGATCATTGTTAGTAACCCCATAAGCTAACATGTGATAGTTGATGGAGTGTATAGAGATTTCCCTTTATGGAATTAGGACCATCAGTTTGTTGTTGACCTAATGGAACTACCATTCATTGATTTTTACTTGATATTGGGTATAGATAGGTTATCCAATTTTCAAGTGATTTTGGATTATAAGTATAAGAGGTTAACTCTTTACGCTGATGATAAGTCTAGAATCACAGTTGTTAAAAGAGAGAATTAACTTCTTATCCAATTTGATATCTGCAATCATAATTAGATTGTTGATGAGGAAATGTTGTTAGACATACCTTGCTGATGTATATGGCACCAAAATAGAAGAACCAAATGCAAGTAACATACTAGTTGTGGCTGAATTTGTCGATGTTTTTCTAGAAGAATTACTAGGTTTGCCACCTAAATGATAACTTGAGTTTAGTATTGAGGTTTTGTCTAGTACTTCTACATTATCTATAGCACCTTATCATATGGTACTAGCTAAGTTAAAAGAGTTAAAAGTGCAATTGTGAGAGTTACTATATAAAGGATTTATTAGATCAAGTGTTTAACCATAGGGAGCATTGGTTCTAATTGTTAAGAAAAAGGATGGTTCACTTTGGTTATATGTGGATTACTGACAGTTGGATAAAGTGACCATCATGAATAAGTATCCACTACCATTGATCAGTGATCTATATTATTTTGGAGGAGCTAAAGTGTTCTCTAAGATAGATTTGAGATCTGGGTACTATCAGTTGAGAGTGAATGTGATAGATGTTGTGAAGACTACTTTCAGGATAAGGTATGGTTATTATGCATTCTTGGTAATGCCATTTGGGCTTGGCAATTCTCTTAGAGCGTTCATGAACTTAATGAATAGAGTCTTTAGACCTTATCTTGATCAATTTGTGGTAGTATTCATAGATGATATTCTTGTTTACTCAAAGAACAAGGAAAAGCATAAACAACATTTGAGAAAAGTTCTTTATATTTTTATAGAAGAAATGCTCTATTCCAAGCTCATTAAAGATGAGATTTGGTTAAGTGCAGTATCTTTCTTTAGACACCTAGCATTATTTGATGGTATTTGAGTTAATCCCAGTAAGATCAAAGTAGTGATAGAGTGGAAACCACCTCGAAACACCAAAGAGATAAAGAGTTTCCTAGGACTGACAAGGTATTACAGATAGTTTGGCAAAGGGTTTTCATTGATAAATGCCCCTATGATATGTTTATTAAGGAAGGATGTCTAGTTTATTTAGGGCAACAATTATCAAGAAAGCTTTGATAAGCTTAACTTTGTTAACAGAGGCTCTGATTCTTGTATAGCTAGTTTTAGGGAAAGACTTCACTAAATACAATGTTGCATCTCAAAATGAGTTAGGGTGTGTTTTGATTCAAGATGGCAAGGTTGTTACCTATGCTTTAAGACAGTTGAAGCCATATAAGAAGAATTACCCTAGTCATGATTTAGAGATTGCAGCCATTGTATTTGCCTTAAAAATCTAGAGACATTATTTATATAGGGAGAAGTGTTATATCTATATAGATCATAAGAGTCTTAAATATCATCATATATAAAAGAAGTTGAATTTAAGATAAAGGAGGTGGATGGAGTTAATCAAGGATTATAATTGTCTGATTGATTCCTAGTTGAAGAAGGCCAATGTAGTGGCTAATATACTTAGTAGGAAGTTCATGGCAACTATGAAAGCTATGAATGTCAAATTATAACTCACGGGTGATAGTTCCTTATTTGCTAAGATACAACTTAAGCCTAGCTTATTATAGCAAGTGAAGGATTGTTAGATAGATGATCACAAATTGATGAGCATTATAAGTGCTATTTTGAGAGGGGAAGTTGATAGAATATAAGATTAAAAGAGATAACTATTTGTACTATCATGATAGAATTTGTGTACTACATGTAGAAGAGTTAAAGAAGTAGATTCTGCAAGAAAATCACAATACTCCTTATGTTATACATCTTAGTAGCATTAAAATGTTTCAAGATTTGAAGCTTTCTTGTTAGTGGCCAAGCATGAAGAGGAATATGTCTAAGTATGTGACCAAGTGCCTTACTTGTCAATAGTTAAAGGCAAAACATTAGGTACCTTTTTGATTTCTTCATCTTATAGCAATTCTAGAATAGAAATGGGATAGAGTGATTGTGGACTTTATGGTTAGGCTACCTATGACAAAGAGCAAGTGTCATTCTCTTTGGGTTGTTTGGATCGTTCAACAAAGACTTCTTATGTATCGCCCGTACATTGAGTGTAATGCCCAAAAAAATCATCATTTTGTTAAATGTACTACCTGAGCTTAACACAGTGACATTCAGGACACTGAAGGGTCACATAATGGCCTAAAGTGTTATTAGTTAACTAAACTTTGACCGACTAAAAAATGATGAAAAAGAGTGAATTAAAAGTTTTAGTAGAACCAATAAATCATTTCGGGCCGAGAGATAATGAATAGTTTCTTCAATTAGGGTAGTGCCAAGACAGCTCCGAGAAGTGCTCGAATGGACACAAAAATATCATATCCTAAAGCTCAAAAATTCAAAGAGTCTATTGGTAAAGAATATTTATATTCTAAGGTCATTCGATATTTATTTGGAATTTTTGAATTATATGAGTGAATAGTAACCTTAGCTCTTGAAGGAGTTTTGACATGAAATTTTGTAAAACCCTTAATGAGCATCATCGAGAATTTTTGGCATTCGAATAATGATTTTTGGAGGTCTAAAGAAATAAATTGGAATTTTAAAATTTAAAGAAAAATATAATTAGTCTGGGTCGTCTGATCGACAAGTGGCACGATCGAGGCCACACACCTAACTAATATATATAATTGAATATGTGTATGTGTGTGTGTGTGCATAGGATAGAAGGGAGTCATCTTTCATCTAAACCATAAAGTGGCCGATGCCACCATCTATAGACACCACCTCTATTATTTGCTCCTTTCTCTCACCTCCCACCACCAAACCCCGTAATTCTTATATGGATTTTAACCTCCATAACGCCCAAAAGCTAATCTAACTAATAGAAATGGAAAAGAATGCTAAGAAATAGAGATATGAACACTTGATAAATAGTGCTCTTTTGGTGGGTAAGTGATCTTTTCTAAGATTTATTTTTTTTTTTAGAATATTTGAAGTGTAGCTGTCATATGTGAAGAAAGATTTTAGTTTGGAGTTCTATGAAATTTTGAAGGAATTTTCAAAGGCAAACCTTTATTATTCCATTTTGTTAAATGGTCTAAAATGGTGGAGGAAGATGGAATTAATGGTTATGGAATGGCTTTTACATGACTAGGAGCCTACTGTAAGTGAATTTAGCTGAAACATGATCTGTGTTTTAGAGAAATGTAGGATTGGAGTTATGTTTATGTGTGTGAGCATGAAAGTTGTAGTAATGTATGTGTGTATGGTAATTTGGAAGTCTTATACATACTAGGATACGTAATTAGAGTAGAGAAGATGATGTGGATGTGTTTTGGATGTGATAGGTATATTGATGTATGTGATATATGTATGACCAAATGCATAACAAGTATGTCATGGCTTATGCATGGGTGTATGGCATAAATAAATGGGATATTAGGACAGTAATGTGAAGTGTGAAATGAAATATGGAAATAGATGCATGTTTTTGGGTTAAAATGTGTTAAGGCATGATGTAGGGATACTGTATATGAGATTGACATGCAGAGACATGATATACAATATGTATGGTGTACAATGTTAGGTGTAAGTTTAAGAATTTAATTGATGTTTGTTGCCTAAGAATTTATGTTAAGATGATAATTAGGTATGGTAGTATAGAAGAAATGGTTGGTGATATGGAATACCATGAAGTGAAAAGGTATGGGAGAAAAGGAAAAGGGAAAATGACCCAAGGAATAGTAAAAGAAATTACAAAATGAATAGTAACATTTATAGAAACAGACCTATAACTATCTCATAAAAATAATTCGATGAAATAAGCTTATAACTGTGTCCCACTGACTTGGAAATACTATAAGAAGATGATTGGTAAGGGAGAAGAATAATATGTTGATAGAATGAAAAATATAAAGCTAGAAATAGAGTTGCACTTTTCAAAGTGTTGAAGAATAAAATAATATGACACGATAAAATACTGTGCATGCATAATTTACAAACGGACAAATTTAATGAATAAATAGATGATAATTTTGTAGAATTAAGGTATAAAAGTGAAAGTAGAATTGATAAGGCATTAAATATACTCATATGGCATAATTGTTATGAAGAGTATCATGATAAAACACAGTGATTAACATCAAGCATTATAAGTAATAAAGTACCATCAAGATCCTAAGAGTAAAAGGGTAAAATATTAGACATAGAAAAAAAAGTTATCATTTTACAATAATAGAAAAGGATAGCACGAAACAACAGGAGAAACATTTTGAGGTAAAAGATAGTAAGGCTAGAATATGTATACTATTACATGGAATAAGAAACTGGAATAACCTTGAGTGAGTAATCTAAGTCATAAACTAACAAATTAATAAAATAAGGGTAATATTCCCGTTATGGATATTCAAATAATGAAATTAGTGACCAATGGTTGTAAAGATAAAATAATATGGATATTGGCCACTAAGTAAGTGTACACTGGATAAGTCGATCGGTTAACTAGGGATTAGCAGCTACTAGGTGCTAAGTCTGAATATATTTTAGCCTATGTACGACTGGTGCAGTCGCTGAGTATTTATGTGAGCCTGCATGCACTGGGTATTGGGAGATTGATAGATTAATCTCTACTACCCACTTGATGATTATGGATATTGGGAGGTCCCACAAGGCTAATCCCTACTATCCATCTGATGTGCTGAGTACGTTGAAACGTATTGTGATATTAGGAGATCCCATGAGACTGATCCTTACTATCCCCTTTTATAAATATTAGGAGGTCTTTACACTAATCCCAGCTATTTACCACTCCAGTATTAGGAGAATTCAAGGAACTGATCTTTGCTATCGGATAGAGGGTGTGTATAGATGTTGAGGTCCAAAATGTGGGCCACTGTACTGGTTGACATTTGTCTAATTCTCAGACTAGGTAGGTGTAGCTACCAAGGCCCAAAATGAGATACATAACACAACATAATTCTCAATATCCAGTGGATGAGAGCTTTTTCCCATGCTTTGGCAATTATAATAGAAATAACTGAGGAACTTAAATAGAGTTAATAACATTAATAATAGTACTAGGTCTTAAGTAAAATAATTGGAACAACCTAAGAGTAAAATCAATATGAGTGGAAGATAAGCAGTAAAAAGATACCCCTTAAACCAAGATAATTAATGAATAAATCATGAAGGATATAAATGATTCAAGTAAGATAAGATAAATGGCAATAGTAGATAGAGATGGGTAGATTATAAGAGGGTGAGACTATCATACTTAACCCTTGAGTGAACTATATCACTAAAATAAGACATTAAACACATTAGGTGTCAAAAAGGTAAGAATGATAACCGCGTGGTTACTTAGTGATGAGGAGATAAGCATTTAAACATCCAAACTAACTAACAATGGATTGCAAACTAATAGCTGATGAAAGCATACACCTAAAGCCTCAATTTATGAAATGGAACTAGAAATAGATTGAATGATATGAACCTAAGTTAATGGTTTATAAGATATATAAAGGTAAACAAGGAAGTGTAAGCATTTCTAAAATAAACGCTTAATGGGTGCCACTATAACTAGTCATAGAGTTTTGCCTTAAAGTAAAATAGGAAGTAGAGATTAATAATGCTAGGGCAAGTCTATAGGTAATAACCTAGATATTTACTTATCTATTACTAAATGCTTGTATATACGTGTAATAGTGTGTTATGGTATAATACATGTCACCACTAAGTGCATACTCAGCATATCGATTGTTCAATTTATAAGTAATAGGTTTGACTAGCATTGTAATGGTGACCAGTAGTGTAGCTAAAGACTATCCAAGTAAGATGATGTCCTTTTAAATTGATATGTGTTAATAGATAGAGGCACTCATTAATGTTACCGTGGGTTATTGGGTAATATTATGTTTAGACAGTTAATGTGATGGCCTATAGCTCAATAGAATGAGTTTATAGCTACAGTTAATAGCTTAGGCTAATAATTAGACCTAAGACTAGGTGTATGAATGTCGTATTCCTAGGAAGGATATCACAGACCCTTAATCCTATTAAATAAAATTTTCACACTAAATAGTATAAATCTTGGTAAAAGTTAAATGACACCTGCCCAAGGAAATCCAAGGATAGGTGACCTTTGGGAAGTCACATCTTTTGCTTGTTTTCTCATAAAATAGGTAAGGGGTGTTACATATAGTGGTACCAGAGTAGGTTTAGATGGTTCTAGGTAGTAACGCAGGAGTCCCTTAGGAATTTTAAGATGTTCAAATAGGTGTTACACTACTGGAAAGTGAAGATTATTAATAAACTATTGTTGAAATGAGCATGTGAAAAGAGAATAGTGGGCAAAAGTAATGGTATTATGACTTTATATAACCCTCTTCCTCCAAAGTTGAGGTAGTTAGTGTTGGTAATGAAAGCATGTGGAGACCCATAATGTTTTAATAAAGGGTAACAAGCTTGGTCGATGGTAGGAATACAATGGCACGGTTGATCATGGAAATAGTAGGTAGAAACATTTGAAAGAAGAAAGTTTAGTACCCCTACATATTGAATGGTGATCATAAGATGATTATAAGGTGAATGAAACTTTCGATAAGAAAAGAAAGATGAAGTCTAGCCTAGTATTGGGAATAAGAAATAGATAAGAGGTAATAAGGAGTTAGTATACTCTTCTAGGAACCCAAGTATTTAATGTGAGGCAAAAAATGCTGAAAAAAGATAATGACAACAAAAGGGAAGTTCAAGGGAACCTTAGGAATTGGAAAGAGTGGGGTAGGCCTTAGGTCTATATATTAGGAGTGAATGATAGGTGTGTTATACATAGTTGGGTTGAATGTCTTCAGGAAGTTATAATGGGTAATGGATTAAGCCATAAACAAGGTGATCTAGTTGCCTATAGTCTCGATATAAGCTGAAGAAGATGTCATCAACCCTCGAAAGGTGCAGAAAGTTATAGGCATGGGAAACTAATTTTGAAGACCAAGAAAAAATGAGAGTTAGATAGGAAAATAGAACTACTAAAGCCAGAAAAAAATAAAAATGAGATACAAATGTTTAGCAAGGTTGT